>JAENPR010001868.1:0-100949 GCA_018135685.1 Themeda triandra | reverse complement strand
TCTAACGAGTGTCGAAGGAGGTCTACGTGCACAACTGTAGCTACACCATCATAGTAGAAGATCTTTTATGTCGATATTACATAAAAAGAACAACCAAAGTTCAAACATTGTCACGTCCTATGGGTCTTTGATGAAGAGCTCCCACGTGTGCCCGTTGAACGCTGCAAACGCCGCGTCAAAGGCCTCCACCTGGCTTGACGACAAGGTCCCTGAACGCAACGCGTTGAGTATTCCCTTGTGCAGGTGAAGCTGGGTTGGCCGGTGGCGCGATGCCGAATTGTTGCTCGAGGAGTACCGAGCCCCACTTGGAGGCCGGTATGTGAGCCAATGGTTGGGTGGCTATCCGTCTGCAACTGGAGCTTCCTAGTTCTCGTTCTCTGTCATGGTGGAGAGGCAATCAGAGGCGGCTCCTGTTGGACCCGCAACTCATCCAGGAACCGTGCGAGGCGCCGAGCGGCCTCGCGCGGCATGGGTGTCTCGTCGCCAAGCTTGACGTCAGATTGACCAACCTGAGGAGGCGTCTACTGTGCCAACTCCTGTGCCGACGACTGAGGTGAGGAGACAGCCGCCACCGGAGGCGGCTCCACGGACCCCGCGGGGGCGGCTATGTCGCATGCCTCGACGTCGGGTAGAACCTCTCGAGGATGCATGAGTTGTGCCAGCTTGTGCGCCGACGGCTGTGGCGAGAGGACATCCGCGGCTAGGAGCTCCTCCAGCATCGGGTCGAAGGAGACGACCAAAGTGGGAGGACCATCAGCCGCGCACATCACCTTCACTAGTGTGTCATGCTCAGGGAGGCACTCCGCAGGCGCCCACACGGTGGAACCCGGTGACGCTTGGGCGGCCCCAGCCGGCAGAGCTTTGGATGCAATTGAGGTGGAGGCTGGTGTTGTCTGCGCGGACTCAATCGACTGCCTTCGACGTTTGCGTCGTCTCCGCCTTTGCCGCCGCCGACCATCAGTGGCGGGGGCGACGGTGCTTGTCATGGCTCTAGCAAGCTCGTTCGAACCGTGCGAACCACAGAGGTCCGCCGGCCCATCAGGACGATCCGAGGCACGGTTGCACGACGCAAGATGAGGGTAATGCGTTAGAAGTGGCGCCGGGTGGGACGGTTGCTTGAGTTGGATAGACTCAACTCTCAACCATTTCCATTTTTTTTAAAAAAAACAAACAAACAAACGCTCAATCATTTTGGCTGAGTGGCTGAGCCAATTGAATCCAACGAACCCATGGGTGCTTTCAAAATTTATATATATGAGTTTTCCTTATTTCTTCTGGGTAAAAAACTCGTAAGGGTACGTGGACTAATTCTAGCTACGTTTTGATGCAGACTTGAGTCAGAGTGCACGTTCAAACACACTAAACCGAATCCACTCCACTCACTCTGATACTGGGCCTTCTGCACTCACTCTGATACTGGGCCTTCTGTTGCGATCACTTCTCCGAGGCTCATGAGCTGCCACATCCTGTGGGCTTTCAGTACGGCCGTGTTCGGCTGGTCCGGAGCTGGCAGGTTTTGGCAGGTGCCGGCTGAACTGCACTCACGCGGCACTGTTCATTCAGCCGAATTCAGCCGGCAAAGTGACCAGCCGAACACGGCCGTACGACTACTGAAAGATTAGGCCATCGAAATTTCATATATCCTGTGGTAACAGTACTGTTCTAGAAACCCCCACCCCCTGTCCATTGAAATTTCACATGACCTATTCCAGTCTTTATTTGAAATGTCTGATGTTGTCTCCATTTGTTGAAATCACTGGAATGAAAGATTAGGCCAGTCTCAATGGGAGGTTTCACCTCACAGTTACCAAGACGTGAAACTTTAGAATGAAATAGAGCTCTCTCACAATGCATAGTTTCATGGCACGGTTTCACAATTTTTTTTCAATGCCTAGGGGATGGCGCGCGGTGGCCTCGACTTGTCATTGGGTATTTCATGGGATGAAATGCCTCAGTGGGGATTTCATCCGGTTTCACGGCCTAGGAAACAACGCCCGCACCGTTTCACCATGGTGAAACTCATTCCTTCTCTCTCCTCCTCGTTTCATGCAAAAAGGGCATTTCTACTGATGTGGCAACCTAATAAATGTGCATGACATCTTGGTGAAACTTGCACTGAGACTGGTCTCAATGGGGTTTCATGAGGAGTATTATGCACATTAAATAGGAGGACACATCAGCATATCTGCACTTTTTGCATGAAGCGAAGAGGAGAGAGAAGATTTTCGTTTCATCCCCACGACACGACCGCAGCGGCGTTTCCAAGGTCGTGAAACGCGACGAAACTCCCGCTGAGAGGATCCTTTCGTTTCATCGCGTCCGCATCTTCTTCTTCGTTCGAGCGCGCATCACCAGCGGACTCTGGCCGCGGGACCTTCGTCGCGGGCGCTGCCGCTGTGGTGCGTGGGTGGGGGCGAGGGGAAAGCCGGCCGCGACCTCCGTCGCAGGCGCCGCCCGCGAGGTCCTCCGCCGTCGCGAGCAGCGGCGTCCCGGCGAGGCCGCCTCCGCCGCCATGAGGTCCGCCGCCTCGTCGTTGCGGGCGTCAGCTACGAGGTCCTCCGTCGTCGCGAGCAGCCACGTCGCGGCGAGGCCGCATGCGCCGCCGCGAGGTCCTCCGCCTCGCCGCCGCCAGATGCGCGGGCTCTGCCTTCATCTCACCGCCTCCGTCTCGCCACGAGCGTGAGCGGGAGCTCCGCCGCGGGCTCTGCGAGACGCGAGCGTGACACGCAGGTCCGCCGCCGCGGGATTCGCCGGCAGGGGCGCGCGGGCGAGCGGGAGCTCGCCAGCCGCAGGCAGGGGGCGAGCAGGAGCTCTGCCGCGAGCAGGCGTGATCCCGCCACCGCGAGCGCGATGCGCAGCTCCGTCGGCCGGGGCGCGCGGGCGACAGGAGCTCCGTCACGGCCTCCGCCGGCCGTGTGCGAGCCTGAGCGTCCGTGCATGCAGGTGGCGAGCCTGGGCGCGTACCTGGATGCCCGCGGCATGATCGCCATGTCTTTCGCGCCGTGTGACTCGCACGAGGCGCAGGTTCCGTTCGCGTCGCGTCGCGGGGCAGGGTGATGTCGTTGGTAACTACGGCGTGCTTCGCGTCGCGTCTCTGGGAGGAGCAGGGTGGTCTCCTCGAGTGGCTAGACGGCCAGGCGGCGGGCTCCGTCGTGTACGTAACTACGGCAGCATCACCGTCATGTCCAACGAGCAGCTGCTGGGTCGAGTTCGCGTGGGGGTTGGCTGGCAGTGGCTAAGCAAGAGCTTTGCCGCGGGCTCCGCCGGCCTCCTGCACCTGGACGCCGAGTTCATGGCGGCTGACTTCTGTGGCGAGGCGAGGCCGCGCGCGTCGTGGCGTGCGTCGCGATGGTGAGTGCCCATCATTGTGTCGCATGATGACCAAAGAATATAGCAGGGGAACAAATGGTGGGACCCACAAATGCCTAAAATTATCTCTATGAAACCGTGCCAAGAAATTATGCATTGAGGGACTCCGTTTCATACCGTTTCATGACAAATGTCACGTCTTGGAAACTGGGAGGTGAAACCTTCCACTGAGACTGGCCTAAATGCACCAGATGGTTTAATTGCATGGTTGTACTCGAATGGTTAAACCCAGAGCATCAATTTCATACCACTGAGAAAGACTGCCGTGAGCCAATTGTATGTTTCTATTCTAATACCTCACAGGAGCCAGTGGTATTGGAAATGGTAGTAATTTGATGCCATAAATCCCATCAAAACAAAATAAGTTAATCTCTGACATGAGGCTATTTTGTGATTCTGTATCAATCAACATTGTGCTCTGCAACCATATTGTCAACACAATCAGGTCCAGACAGTCAGGCAAGACAGAACAGCGACACTCCTGAGAGTTGGGCTCGCAAGCTTCCTTACCTGAAACAAAACAAAAACAAAAAAACCACCTTGTATTATTTACAAATAATAGCTTGCACTTGCACTTGATGCTTCATCTATTAGGCTTCTTTATTTTATTTTTTTTTTAAAAAAACAAGGTAGGAAGAAAACTTGTCTTTTTTTTTTAAGCCTCTCGTCTGGGTACAACTGTAGTATCTGCTCATGTACAAACACATACCAACCCTACACACGCACACCACACTCACACCCATACACAAACAAACCTACAACTATACTCAGATCGTATCGCGTCGCGTGAGAGGCAACGAAATTTATTGGGGACTAAAGCCCTGGTGAGACACCCGGTGCGATTCTTGGGAATCGAACACGGGTGGGCAGCGCTCACACCTGAGCTGCTTGCCACCGAGCTACGAGCGTTCTCGGAAAACTTGCCTTCTTCAAGATGATAGGGGTATGGGGTATTGCAGCTTCAACTTCCAACTCAGACTGTCTCAGGACTCTGGCGCATGACTCAGGTTGAAGTAAATGATTTTTCTTTTGGAACTCCTTTTTCCATCACAAAGAGGAGTTTTCAGAGACACTTTAGTGTTAGCAAAATTAATGGCAGCTTGATTGTCATTTGCAAGGACATGTGGATGCATGGAGAAAGTTTTACTGTCTCGCATTTCAGTATTTGTGTAAAGAAAAACTTGGACCTGCTAGGAGTCTAGGAACCTAAGACGTCAAAAAATTAGAGCAGCTAAGACGATGGACATGGAACAAACAAGAGCTGAAAGAAACGTGATGCTAGATACAAATCCTACGTGGGCCTCATCTCCACAGGGTAAGCTCTGTGTGGCTTTCTACACGGGTGCAGCTTTGAAATTCTTAATCACCCAAAGACATGAATCCGAATGGATTTTTTTTCTGTAGCGGAGGAGCATATCTGGGTTACCAAACTCTACCGTGGCATAGCCACTGGCATCAAGAGGCTGGAAATGAGCATCACAGTCAGTAGTCAACTAAGTTATTCAGAAATGTTCTCACAAATGATTATTAAAATATGCGTATGAGAAATTGACCAAGATGAACAATGAAACATGTATGTTATTTCAAAAAACCTTGCATTTTAGGCATGTTTGTAGCATTGCAGAACATGGAAATGGCAAGGTGGGGAAACACGACCATGACTAGGAAATATTGTTTTCTACTCTTCTTCCCTTTTCCTATCACTTGGACCATCATCAATCTCTACTAAAAATTGAGCATGAGCACCTAATATATAAGTATTCCACCAAATATTATTCCCTAGCAAGAGGAAATCAAATGCAATAGAACTTTCTCTTCACTGTGTTGCCTAATGACACTTTCCAAGATACAAATTTTAGAAAGATACAAAGTAGAGCAAAATATAAGCATATACAATCTAGCAAAGGTTTTAAGGTCAAGCTTAATTTAGATAAGTAGGGCCTACAAAGGACAAACTATATGATAATGAAGTTATTTTTTACAGTAATCCATCAGAATTCTAAACAATGCCAGGATTTTTTTTCTTCTATAATTTCTTGGAAACCTTTAAAGGTACCATGCACAAGGGGTGGCCCATCACAGTCGCATAAATCCATGGAAACTGGCAAGATATTATTTTGCATTAAAAGTAAAATTAAATAGAAATTATTAAAGTTGTTGGATAGCTTATCTATATATTATTAGGTCCATGTTCTATACAAAACATGCCAAAGGGAGAGGCGAACATATATCCACTTTTATTATGCATTGCGTGGCCCAATATAAGATCTCCTATGTTCCAGCATGCATTGTTTGATGTCCATCCTGGAAATGATGTACCACTAATCACCACCAAGTTGTCGTATTTTAACATTCATGCAAATAAATTTCTAGGCAAATCTGAATTTTCTATTTGCAGACAGAATTTCAGTACAGAAGCATATCCTGAGTTAGTAGGTTACAAGGCAAAAACAAGTAATGTTCAATTGCAGTTAGCAGGAACTAAACAATATTCAAATGAACATTTTTTTTTGGCCACTGGTATTCTATAGAACCTTACCGGGTATCTAGCATGGAGAGGCATGTCTATTACAAGGCTACAGTTGGTTTAACATAATTGAGAATTTTCTGTGGTTTTGTTAGACGTCAATTAATGTGCGCACCCACAAGTCTACCAATGCTATGGTGAATGCATAAATTACCTTGGAACATTTGAGTGCATATGCCCATCTGGGACACATGGGAATCCTAAGGGAAGATGCAAGAAGTCCTACACAGGTACAAATAACAAGTTAGAGTTGATATCGCATAATTTTATACTTCTCTATGAACTCAACCAAATAGTTAGGATAATGCCATCTGTTTCATTTCAAATTTAAAGGATTTATTTTTAAAAATAACATGTATTGTTAAAAATAATGCTAAAGGAATGGACTATAATGAACCAGTTTCAAATTAGTGTAAGATGATTCATGGTCTTTTTATGAGTAGTAAACCAGGAGATGTAGATGTTATGTTGTACCCACTATTTCTTACCACTTCAATATAAATTTACTAGTTTTTCGGCACAAACCTGAAATACAAATTAATCATGGACATCTCTCAATGTGCCATGTATTTATTGCAGCACTTTGTGTTGGTCTAGGGGTTGGGGTTGGCTCAACTCTTATACTTCTGGCTGTAAGTGTTCATATCATGAAACACAAGTTGAAGCTACGGAAGGCAAGAAAAATGAAGGAAAAATTCTTCGAACAAAACCATGGCCTACTGCTGCAGCAATTAGTATCTCAAAGCGGAGACATCGCTGGAAGGATGGTTATTACCTTGGAAGAGCTAGAGAGGGCAACAAACAATTTCGACAAAACTAATGAGGTTGGCGTTGGAGGACACGGAACCGTGTACAAAGGAATCCTTGGCCTAAACATTGTCGCCATCAAGAAATCGAAGATTGTAATACAGAAAGAAATCGACGATTTCATAAATGAGGTGGCCATTCTTTCTCAAATCAACCATAGGAACGTTGTGAGGCTCCTTGGGTGTTGTCTCGAGACACAAGTGCCGCTACTTGTTTACGAGTTGATTTCACATGGCAGCCTTAGTCACATCTTCATATTAAAGGCCCGTCAAAGCTGTCGTGGGATGATCGACTGAGGATTGCGCTTGAAGTTGCCAGAGCTCTGGCCTACTTACACTCTGCTGTGTCGGTACCGATATTTCATAGAGATATCAAGTCTTCCAACATACTTCTTGACGACAATTTAACTGCAAACGTATCAGATTTTGGAGCCTCAAGATACATCTCACTTAACCAGACAGAGGTGACAGCCATCATTCAAGGAACCATGGGCTATGTAGACCCTGCCTACTATTATGCTAGTAAATTGACATACAAGAGCGATGTTTTCAGCTTTGGGGTTCTTCTTATAGAGTTGCTTACCAGGGAGAAGCCATACATCTTCACTTGTAATGGCGACAGTCTCGTTGTGCAGTTCCACTCGCTCTTAATGGAGGGAGATCTGGTGCAGATATTTGATCCGCAGGTCATGGAGGAGGAACACGGAAGGGTGGTCCAAGAGGTTGCTGAGCTTGCTGCGAGGTGTACCTTATTGACACAACAAGAAAGACCAACAATGAGGCAGGTGGAGATGGAGCTGGAGAGTCTGCAAGCAGGCTCAGAGCAGCTCACTCCACGTAGTGCACTAGCAAGGAGCTTTGAGGTGTACCACGTTGCTCGACCATGTACTATGGCAAATGCAGGAGGGTCTGTCAGGGAGAGGGAGGAAGCAAACCGGCATTACAGCATGGAAGAGGAAATACTGCTGTCAGCACGTTATCCTCGATGATGTTGCAGGATTAATTGAAGAAATATACGCATGGTTCGTTTGATCTACCAGCACTTACCAGTCAGCGATTCAACTATGTTTTTCTCTCACAATAAATCAGCAGCAGCGAGAATCAACCAACCACAAACGACCAAATAAACAGGGCGATACTAAGAGGCACTATCCAACGAGACAGCTCAAACCAGAAAGGGAAACAAATTGTATTTGTAACTGAGTTCCAGATAGCTGATGGGAACTTGAAATGTTCTTCAGGTGAGTTTTATTGCGTAAAAATTGTACAGTAAATGTCAAGTACTTCGTGTTGCACTTGCACCAGCTTTATGTTTGTTGTAAATTTAATATTAACAGTAACATGTAGAGTATTACTCAAAGGTCATGTACTTGCTTTCAACTCTAATTTCCAAACTTTCAATGCAAAATTAAAACACTGATTTGGATGTATCAAAGTAGTACCTAGCTGAAACTTATGAAACACCCTGTGTGACAACGTGAGTGGCGTCGCAAAAGAGCAATCTATTTTTTGGCCATCCAACTATTCTCTGAATTTGATTTTGGGTTTAATAGCCCAGACTAAAGATGACCGTGCAGTCTGTGGCCAAACGACACAACTGGAAGCTTTTTTGCCTAATCGGCCCCAGACTGGCCCAGCACGGCGTCTAGGGCCGTGCTTAGGTCACTTTTAAGGCCCGTCGGGTGGTACTGTACGGCCCATTCAATAGCCATCAGCCCAATGTCGGACCGATGTTTTTTTCCCTAAGGCAGGCTTTTTACTTTCTAGCATGCAAGCACCACTTGTTTGAAGGCCCAATGTCATATGGCCCAATACAACTTCCTCGTACAATTATTAATTAATCTTGAAGTTAACAGCCAATAAACCCACTATTAACAAATTCTAGACTAGGTAATCAGCATTTCAGTAACAACTTAACTTACAGTAGCTATGTTTGTGATGGGTACAGCTGCTCTGCTGGCTATCAAGGCAACCCTTACATTACAAATGGATAACAAGGTGTCAGTTATATTAACTTTGTTTTATTCCCTTGCAATATGGATTAAAATGCCAATGAATTTAACAATACTATTTGTTTGATGACGAGTTAGTGTTCATATATTTTTGCGGAATCTGAACCAATGCCTTCCAAAATATTTAGCTAGTTAACAATAATCTAATTTGCCATGCTTTAACTTTTTTATACAACTTTCCAGTTCCACCAATTAGTTTTCTTTATGTGGCCTATTTTATCTGCTTATGGTTTCTTGAACTATCTTTTCTCTGTATTCTGGATCGTTTAGATATTGGTAAGCGTTTCAATCTTGATGAAGTCCACTGATTCCATGAAATGGAATCTGCATAAATGTCCCTGGAACATTTCGTTGCCATTGCCCAGATATGATCTATAGGAATACCTCCGTACTAGGAGGAATGGAGGATCATCAAGATGAATAATTACTCTCTTTTTTTTTTGCGGGGTAAGATGAATAATAATTACTCCAGTTGTCATCAGTGACATCAGTATGTGGCATTGATGACCTATATTATGTTTTCGATAACTTTTCAGATTTATATAGACAGCACATCATTGTTACATTGTAATACTTTTTATTAAACTTCTATAATCCACATCGAAACACCTAGCTGAAAGTTAAATAGCACCATTTTTTATTAACAGTCAGGTGATGCATATGCATCTTTAGAAGATGAATTCTAGAGCTCTAGCTTATCTACATTCAGATAGTTCAATGCCAATATTCCACAGAGATTAAGTTTTCGAACATACTGCTTGATGATAGTTTATAACAGCTAAAGTGTTGGATTTTGGAGCTTCAAGGTACGTCCCAATCAACCAGATAGGAGTGACTACACCTGTCCAGGGAACATTTGATTATTAAGATCCCATGTACTATTACACCGGTAGGCTGACAGACAAGAGTGATGTTTTTAGTTTTGGTGTTCTCCTTGTCGAACTGCTCACCAGAAAGAAACCATCCCTCTACAACTCCGTCAGCAGTGACAGTCTTTGTTTCACATTTTGTCTCGCTACTCACACAAGGTGATTTGGTTGATATACTATATATAGATCCACAAGTCATGAAAAAGGGAGATGGTGAAGTCCAAGAAGAAGTAGCTGCAATATCAGCAATGTGCACCAAACTGAATGGGGGAATGCAGGCCTACAATGGGAAGTGGAGATGGCACTTGAAAACTTGCGAGTTCGAGGGGCACGGAATAATCTGCTATCATCGTCAGAGAAATATGAATATGTTTGGCATGGAATTGCTACTCGTTACACGCCATTGGTGAAAGTAGACAGTACAGCATGGAGGAGGAAATCTTGCTGTTAGCAAGATATGATCGATGATGTTTTGCTCTATATCCTTTGAACGGTTATCTGCATGGGGACAGTCATTTCTGATGTATGTCTAGTCAAAGAACAAATATTGCTCCTTTGCTTTTTTTTCCCCCTGATTGAGGGAGTGGGAAATGTTTTTTTTTTTGTTCTTTTTGTAAATCGTAATCCACAGTTTGCTGGGTACGACGATTGTTGTCCCTCTGTATTCTGCAAAGATGCTTGGTCTTTCTGGTGAGCAGTATTGTAGCCGGCGTCAGGTGTCGGCAGAGTGATACTTGGTCTTTCCCCAAAAGACGACGGCGGCGGCGACCGTGCCAACACTAGAACTCCAGGAGTATGCCACGCGACCACGCGTTGCCATGCATGACCGTAGGCAGCATGACTGACGAGCACCATTGCTCCTTCCAGTCCATTGCTTGTTCACACAGCTGATCAAGACTAATTAACAATGGAGGTCATGGTCAGGGGGCCGACAATAATAATAAAAACATAATAGCAGTAGTGCCGTTGGAACCAAAGTATATCTATCTCGCAAAGAACAAATATTGCTCCTTTGCTCTTTTTTTTTTTGAGGGAGAGGGAAACACTGTATTTGTTTTCTTTGTAAATTGTAATCCACAGTTTGCTGTGGGTACTCCGATTGTTGCCCTCTGCATTCTGCAAAGTTGCAACTACATTACACACGGCATTGTAGCCGCGAGTCAGGTGTCGGCACCCCCAAAGACAACGGCGACGACAACGGCGACCATACCAGCACCAGGAGTAGGAGCCAACCGCGCGTTGGCCATGACCATCACTCCGTCGGCAGCACGACTGACGAGCTCCATTGGCCGTGACCGTGATCATTAGCAGCAGCATGAGTGCATGACTGACGAGCTCCATTGCTCCTTCCAGTCCATTGCATGTTCTTCAAACCTTTAAACTTACAGCTGGTCAAGACTAATAATGGAGGTCCAGGGGCTACCAAAGTATTACTCTCTCCGTTCTATAATATAATATAGTGCATTCTAGCATTCAAAATTTATTTTCAAATATAATGCACTCTAGCTATAGGACAAAAAGCAATTTTACATTAAATATTTTCCATTTATCAACTAGACCTAAGCACGCGTAAGCTCAAGTCACCAACTCACCATCCCTTGTATCTGGCCGCTACTAATTAAGCTGGTGATTCCAGACCTAAAAACACTTAGCGAGACAACGACTCATGAGGACCAAATGATTCGACGACGGTCCCAGCAGTTGCTGATGACCGACGACAGTTCATCAAGTGTACAGCTTGAGGTTGGGTACATAGTAGGCCGGGGGTGTAATAGTACGTATTAACGTATATGTATATTCTGTACAGGAGTTTTGCCACTCTGCTGCTACTGCTTGGAGCTCTCTTGTCTAGGATGTGAGGTTTGCACTCCGATTTGGTAGCAAAACAGTTTCAATCATATAGGTATTGATAACCAAGGTGTTAACAGGCCTGCGATGGTGTAACAAACAAATACTCTTTCTGCTTAATAAAAAACACGCTACGGTGTGGTCTAAAAAAAAAAACTCTGCTGCTGCTGCTGATAGAGATGCATGGCCGCGTATGTGCAAGGATGGTAAATTTTAATTTCAATCAACTTTTGATAAATTTTGTACTGTTGCTGTCCTCCAACAAAGAAGAGAAGCATTTCTGGCTCCCGTCTGCCTCCATCGACGACTCAATGAATCGAAGGCCAAAGTGACGATATTTTGTCTCTGTGCGTGGAAGGTAAAATGAGGGAAAGTGCTTGATTTGGTTTCTCATCACGGCGCCTTTTAGTTCACTTTGTGTTGCGGAGGCTGTTTGAGGTAGTCAAGTCTAGTCAGGCACATTGCCTTGTCCACTAGGAGTATACCGCTTTTCTATTTCTGAGTACTAAACTGGCATTCCAATGTAAGCTTTGAAAGGACATTAAAGCTGGAAAGGAACATTCACGTTCTAATAATAAACCTAGCTTTTTGAACAAACCTTTTTGAACAACCAAAAGACGTTATGTTTTTTGAATTGGTTTCATGTTTCTACTTAATTAGTAGGTTGTTTTCACCACATATTTTAGCCTAACTATGTCATGATGCCAGCCAGCAAGTCCGGCTGATCAAATAAAAACCATGAGTTCGTAAATGCGCAAGTTTCCATACTCATAGTGAACATTAGCTAGTTCACAACATAAGAGACAGTTCACACTTCAAATAAGATTTTTAGCTGTTATATATCAGTGGCTGCCTCATTAAGGAACCTTTTATATAAAAAGTTTGTTCAATTAATGTATGGGGGGAAATACAACCTAAGCATAAATGAATGAAATAGTTTTTGTTGTGCACTAGTACTACAACACTGTATGGGCATTTTCAAGACCAGCCTCACCATCATCGATACTGTATTTAATAAGGAATGCGGATTATTACATTGTCTTTGTTCTCCAATCTGAATTCAAGCTTTGCTTTCGGCTTTGTACCGAGTTGCTTTCGGCTTTGTACCGAGTATTATATTGTGCACCGATTCATAAGTGGAAGATGCACTACTCTTGCATGACAATGACTTGATGCACGTCAAGGGACCTCGGTATCGATGACGAAAGAGGGCCAAGACGTGCATTCGTGCATCTTCTATATACCGGTGGTAGCTGTCCACCCGGGTGTGGTAGCTACCCACTCCACAAAATAGCCAGACAGTGCTGGCCTTCTGAGTTTGTTACCCAATATAGCAATCGAGAAAACGAGGACCACAAAGATAAAAGGACGAGTTTGCATGCACACCAACCGATGCGGTCCCCAACGAGTAAAGCCTTGCTTACTGGACAGTTCGTTTTTCTGATCGAGTTCGTTTTTACAAAGGTGCTATGCAGCCATTGAAGCTTTATTATTTAATAAAGAATCGCACACTATTTCAGTATTACGTACCTAAGGTCGAATACTTTTCCAGCGTCCGTGAATCTTGCAGCTCCCATGGCTCATGGCTGCACTAGAGGACAAGTATTTTTTTTCCAGCTTCCATGATTCTTGCAGCTCCCATGACTCATCCAAACATTCGTATATTTTTGCAACAATTTTTCTTGGCTACATATTAACTTAAATCCAATAATTATTTTATTGCCTGCCCAACGTGAATGCCAACATTAACGTAACGGCAACAATTTTGAAAAAGCCAACGCCTTTTCCAAGCACCGTGCGACGCTGGTCCCCACTGCAGAAATTTCAGAAATGGTTGCGGCCTCTACACGTTGGGTTGCTGCTTCTCTCCTCCCGTGACTCAAAAATAGACGAGCATTGCGCTGCTGCTTCTCTCTTCATTCTTGGCAGCAAGGCAGCCCAGGCGCGGCAGCAGCGCACGACGGCGAGCGTGGCAGCATCCTGAGCATACGGTGGAGCGCCTATTTCCGACCGAGAGCGGCAACAGGCCAACAGCAGAGGTTTGGCCGTCCCTGGCGAGTGGCGCGCATGGCCGAGCGCGCCCGGGCTTGCTCGTCTCCGACGACACAAGCACGGCGGCTGCTTTTGCCAGCGAGCGCGGTCGCGGTGGCGTGCGGCGACCGCTGTTCTGGCTGGCATGGTCGCGATGGCGTGCAGCGGCAGCTGTCCCAGCGAGCACGGTCGCAGTGGCACGGACCTGCCAGTCCCCGGCCATGGATATGATGGAGCTGCCCGTGGCTGGCTGCCTTGCTCGCCGCGACGAGTCTGAGACTACCTGCCTGGCGCAACCGGGCCTCCGCGCCCACCATGGCCATGGCCGCTTCGCTGGGAACCTCCACCTGCCACTGCCGCAGGGGGACGCGCCCCCTCTGCCTCGCTGAGGCCTCCCCTCGCCATTGCTGAGTGTTGCTGTAGAGTTTAGAGGGATTGTTTTTGACAACAGAGTCTAGAAGGATTAGAGAGGGAGAGAAGAGAGTCACGAGTGGGAAAGTTAGAGAGGCAGCGGTGGCTCCCGTGGCTCATCTTTTGAGCCATTCCCAAACAAAATTTGAATCAGCTAGGCGCACTCGGTTCAAGACCTTTCCAATTGCTTTGTCTAGTTCCAATGTGAATGCCGGCTCGGATGGTCCCGGTAGCAAGACGATGGTCCCCCTTGCATGCCATGCATTTTCCCAAAAGAGAGCTGACCAATGCTGCAAAGGCTGGCAACGTGTACTACTTTGCAGTTGATAGCCGATGACCACGGTTCGTCCGATTAAGCTGCTCAAGACACGCGTTGAAGATCCAGTGCCGACGGTAGCTACCACCCCTGGTGGGCAGCTACCACCCGTGTTAGAAATTCCACACTCATATATATATATATAGAGAGAGAGAGAGAGAGTAGTGCAATCCTACATATATGATACTAGGAGGATTCCCCGCGTGTTGCCGCGAGAATGAAGGAGGAATATACATGGGGTAGAATAGATGACGTGTCTCGCGGATGTGGATATCATAATTCTTGTCCTAGTGAACTTTAATTGAAAAAGACAGTGAACTGCTGAGGTGGACACATTGCATGTCAAAAAATTGCTAGTGGCAAATGATTGTGGATTGATGAGGTGGACGCTTTGCATGTCAAGAGAAATAGATAGTGGGGTTGATGGTGGACTGCTGACGTGGACGCTTTGCATGTCAAGAGAATTAGATAGTGGGGTTTATCTTTATAAGAGCTACAGAAATGCGGTATAGAAGGGCAAGAGTCTATCTGATTAAGGTAGTGCTTAGTTGTTATATATAGTTACAAACCACTCTCATTGCACATATAGAAACGCAAGCAAGCAAGCGCAAATAATGGAGAAGGTGGTAGAGAACAATAGGCGGAGGAGAAATCTAGCATTCAGTGCTTTAATAGTTGCCATGCTAGTCCTGCCGCAGCAGCAGTTGGGCTCCGCGGCAACGCCGCCGCCGGGGAGCAACTGCAGGAGGAGGTGTGGTAACATCACTATCCCATATCCGTTTGGCATAGAGCCTGGCTGCTACCATGCCGCTGGCTTCAACCTCACATGCAAGAATAGCTCGCACGGCCACGGCCACGGCAGGTTATTCCTTGGCGATGGCACGGTGCAAGTGCTGGAGATCTCAGTTCCCCGCGGCACCGTGCGCGTCAAAAGCAACCGCGTCCACGTGGTTTATGGCCACAACCACACCAACTCATGGAGTATACCATGGGGGCGTGGCCTTCCCGATGGCGGGCCATTTTTCCTATCGGAGTCATCATCAAATAGCGCAGTGGTAATGGGATGTGGTGTTCGGCTCGATCTCTGGGGTGAGAGCCAGCTGCTCGGTACTTGCACTTCCGTGTGCATATCAGCGCCTCTGGTGAGGTATGCTCCCTACAGTGGTGGCCATCGCCACAGCTCCTGTGCGGGTAGTGGTTGTTGTCAGGCAGAAATTCCTTTGGGATTTTCTTCATATGATATCCAGATCCACTGGATGGACGAGATCGAGTACCATAATGTCCTACCTGATGCTAATTTTTACATAGCTGACGCTGACGGCATTTTAAAGTATACCGACATGCTTTTTAAGAAAGACCCTCCTCCTGGAGCACTTCCAGCCACGTTAGACTGGGTAATTAACAATTCATCATCATGCCCAGTAAATGGGACTGCATCTGAATGTCGTAGTGCTCATAGCTATTGCATGGAGTCCGATGTTCTAGGCTATTATGGCTACCTCTGCAACTGCTCTGACGGTTATCAAGGAAATCCTTACGTCCTCGATGGATGCCAAGGTTAGTCAAGTTGGTTAATACGTACGTACTACATGCTTAAGATTGATTAGTTTTATTTACACCGTACCCTTTCCAGCGTTACTACAATTTAGCATCAACCGGTTCCGATGAGCCAGGTAATATTGCGATGAGAGCTGAATTTACCAATTAGGACAATTAGGATGTCTTAAGATGATATTTAGGGTCAAGAGTTTGACTTAAGACAAACCTAAATGAACATTACTTATACAAGTCAATACTATGACTAGCAAATCTTATACGGCTTTATGTTTATTTACCAAATATCTACTGCTACAAATTTTAGATTTCCTCTTTTTGATTGAACCTCATTTGCTAGTGTTGATATACACCCTTCCTAATAACCCGATCAACTTATTCTTTCTAACATATGGGTTTCATTTTTTTTCATTGGACCTCATTTTTTAGTATTGACATACGCCCTTCCTATTAATAACCTGACCAACATATCCTTTCTAACATATGGTTTTCATGTTTTTTTTCTCCCTTTAAAAATGGAATATATCCTAGACATTGATGAGTGCGAGAACAAGGAAGCAAACGATTGCTATGGGAAGTGCGAAAATTTTCCTGGAAGTTTTTATTGCCAATGCCCCGAAGGAACCTATGGAACTCCTTATATAAAAGGGGGATGCATTGCAATCAAGAATTCCTTCATAGGTAACAAGACACTATCCATGTTTATTACAAATTTTACATGTTTTCCTAACCAACTTACATCTAATCCTTAAGTATAAATCTAACTTGTGGTCGGTCATTGACAAACAAAATCTCTTTATCCTCGTATATGTTTCTTTACTCCAAACTCATGAATATACCTTACCATTACTATTTTCAGGTTTAAGCATCAAATTAGGAGTTGGAGGTGGCATAATTCTTTTGCTTCTAGCACTCAGTGGACCCTTCATAATGAGTAAAATTAGACGACGAAAAATGAAAATGATGTTTTTTAAACAAAATCATGGGTTACTATTGCAACAATTGATATCACAAAATGCAAACATCAGCGAGAGGATGATTATTACCTTAAGACAGCTAGAGCTAGCTACAAATAATTTTAATAGAGATTGTGTGGTTGGTGGTGGAGGACATGGTATCGTATTCAAAGGGAATCTAGATCAGCGTGCGGTGGCAATCAAGAAATCAAAGATTGTGGTACAAAGAGAAATTGATGAATTCATAAATGAAGTTGTCATTCTTTCTCAGGTGAACCATAGAAATATGGTCAAATTCTTAGCATGCTGCCTTGAGACAGAAGTTCCACTACTAGTTTATGAGTTCATTTCAAATGGAACCCTTTATCACCATCTTCATGTTGAAGGACCAATATCGGTATCATGGGATGACCGATTGAGGATCGCACTTGAAGTTTCTAAAGCTCTATCCTATCTACACTCGGAAGCTTCAATGCCAATATTTCATAGAGATATTAAATCATCCAACATACTTCTTGATGATAGTTTAACTGCAAAGTTATCAGACTTTGGAGCCTCTAGATATATCCCCATTGATCAAACAGGGGTGACTACATCTGTTCAAGGAACAATTGGTTACTTGGATCCCATGTACTATATCACTGGACGACTAACTGACAAGAGTGATGTCTTCAGTTTTGGTGTTCTTCTTATAGAATTGCTTACTAGGAAGAAACCATTTGTGCACATGCCCGAATATCATGGTGGTCTTGTTTCACATTTCACCACATTACTCGCTGAAGGGAAGTTCATTGACATAATGGATCATCAAGTTATGGAGGAGGAAAATGGAGAAGTTCAAGAAGTAGCTGCTTTAGCTGTATTGTGTACTAAAATGAAAGGTGAAGATCGGCCTACAATGAGGCATGTGGAGATGACACTTGAAAACTTACTAGCTAAAAGGATGCAGCATGTTCCATGCCATACAACACAAAGGAGATACGACGATGATGCAACCATGGTTCATTACATGTGCACTGAACGGGCTACTACTCAAGAAGCAACAAGACAGTAAACCATGGAGGAAGAGATATTGATGTCATCGAGGTATCCCCGGTGATCTCGTCTGTCTTGACCAGTGCTTCATATATGTTGGTTTCTATTTTCGATAGTTGAGTTTGCCAAATCTTTTTGTAGTTCAGGTCGTCCTTGGTGCTCCACCTTCAAAAGGCCCTCACTTGTGCAGGGAGAGCAGGGTGTTTATGTTAACATTTGTAATAAGCAGTTTCAACGTGCATGTGCGCAATTTTCGTACATAGTTCTCACGCATATGCAGATATGCATGCTGCCCACACAAAGCACCTCACTTACAACCTTCTTGAAAAGATATGACCAAAATCTTAATTCCATGCTAATTCTTAAGCATAATAATCCCACAAGTTGGTGTAGTTTCATACCATTTTGGTACCGCATCGATCTCCTTATATTTGGAATCTGAGGCCCGATAAGTTTATATTACGTTTGAAATTTTCCCTCCATGTACATATCTATATATATTTATGCAACATATAAGATGTTAATATGTGTGTTATATCTTTTTTTTTTGAAAAGAGGTAGAAAAACTAACATTTATCCGGATAAATGTGTAGACACAATATATAAAAATTATAAAAAACAAAGATTTGAACACAATAACTCAACCACAATGGAATATGAAGCATAATATATAGTTTTATCAATCACAGGTAGTATTAGGGGCCTAGTGTTCGTGCCTAACGCTCCACTATGGCCAGTGGGCCGGGAGCCATATCGTTACGACGTTGGATATTCCCACATCCCAAATAACAAGAAAAATCTAATAAAAAATCTAAAATATAGTTTACACTATCTTACTATTACTAATTAGAGGCTCAATGGAGGCTCCATGTTAACTCTCACCAGATGCGCTGAGAAAAAGGATAAATACTAGAAATTATCATATTAATCAAAAACATCTGGCCCTCCAAACGAAAGTCTATATCCACCCATAGCCTTTAGATCTACTTTAAAATTACCCACCACTGTCATTATTAATTTTAAAAAGATAAAATATTTTTTCTAAGTGAAAAACATATTGAGAAAATCCGAAAATCCCTCCAACCGACGAGTGGTATACGTCCATGGCTTAATATATCTTTTTTCCACCTCTACCTTTATAAATTGAGGCAATCTATCGAGGCTAACAAATTTATCCTAATATATAATTGGATCGAACAGATCAATCAGCGCCAACAAAGAAGCAATAACATCTATCTGTCCGACTGCATATCTATGTTTTTATTACGATTTTTTTTCCGATATAATTCATCCAACAGAGCGGCCATGTGGATAATGCATATAATATATTGTATATGTTGGATCCCATCTATTAAGGACAACCAAAAATCATGCACACCGGCCTACCGGACAGCCTATATATGTATTTTGTGAGCTACGTATTAATAATATTTTTGTTTGCGATCAAGCCACGTACTAATAATGGGTAGCCAAATATTGTCACCAATCATATTTTCATCATCCAATAATTACCACCTTTGCAATTATTATTAAAAAATCAAGGTAAAAGAACAAATCTGTTATTTTAAAAATCTACGTAGGACTATCCCTACCAGGATCAAGCCAGAAAGGATCTCTGCCAATGGAAGGAGGAAAAAATAGGGCATAGCCTCCGGACGGCTCCACGCGGCACCCGCAGCCTGGCAGCTGATTTTTTTTTTGTCAAGTAACATAACTTTATTTCAGCAGCAAATTGCTGTGAGTATCATAGTACAAGGAACTTGTACAGATTTCAGTGCCTGAATGAGATGGCACTGTGAAGAGTGCTCAGCATAGGAGCAAGCTAAAACACCAGGTTGATGAACTGTTGCAGCACCTAAAAAAGCTTCTTTAGCTAGAGAATCAGCCACAGAATTAAGACTCCTACTAATCTTGTACAATGTAGGCTGAATAGCAGGAGCACAGTTGTCAAAAAGCTGTGTGAAAGTCTTCATCCTCCAATCTGGTGGGTGAGTGTGGTTTGGCGCCTGAAGGAATTGCACTAGCTGATTGGAGTCAGTGCAGAATGAGACCTGTGTGTAATTGAGCTTTGCAGCAATGGAAGCTGCAATAGCAAGAGCCCCCGCCTCTGCCATGATGACTGAAGAAACTTCTGTGAGCACCACCTTGATTTGGATATTGTTTGTCGGATGTACCTGCAGGTTGACAAAATTGATACCTATTCCGGCTTGTCTGATGTTGAGCACGTTGGAGTCCGGAAGAAGTGATGCATCCATGTAGCAGATTATGCCCGTGGAAAGATCAGGCATCTGGCGATGTAGAGTCATCGTTCCTGCATTTGTAAAGCACATACCTTGATTGGAATAAATTTGTTGATGTGGCCTCATGACAGTGTTTGGGACCTGATTATCATTTGCAGGCCATGGTGAAGATTGAACATGGCTATTTCCATTAATCCATGCCATCATTGCACCTGCAGCACTATGCACTTGGCGTCCAAGACCTTCTTTGGAAGTGGTTATCATTTCTAGCTTTCCACAGGAACCATAAAGTGATTAACATTTTGTCTATAAAAGGCATTGGAATGATGTTATTGAAAATAGCTAGAAGAGTAGCTTGGATCCCATCATTTTCTGGAGGCAAAGAATCTGTTCTCAAAGGAGAAGTGAAGGAAAACCAAACAGCCCTAGGTAAATTACAGTGGAAGAACAAGTGAGCATCATTCTCAATTTGACCACAGCAAGAACAATAAGGATCTATGCGAGTAGAATAAGTAGAAGCCCTCTGAGCTGTAGCTAGCGCCCTTCTAATCAGCCTCCAAGAGAAGGTTTTAACTATGGGAGGTAAGGTTTTTGATTTCCATACCTTGGTCATAATTTGTTTGATTTGTGGAAGGATGCTTCGAGAACCCTGCAGAGGAAGGTTTACCTGATTTTGGCGCACCAAATGTCTGTAGATGCTTTTAGTAGTGCAGAGACCATTCTTTGAAGGTGTCCATCTGAGAATATCTGGTTGTTGATGTGGAACAGTGGGTACAGCTGTTATCTGCTGGACTGCTTGCTCCTGAAAAGTGGCATTTAAAAGCTGCATATCCCAATTTTGAGAATTAGGGATCCAAAGGTCAGCCACAGTAGAAGGGAGTGGGTTAGTCACAATGGGATCAAGAAGATGAGCATGGATGTTTTCCCAAATAGGACACCAAGGAGTTGACCAAATTGATGAGTTGCCTCCATGAATTTGGTAAGTTACATTTGTAATGAGATGGTGTTTGACCTGCAGGATAGAAGACCAGAAAACTGATCTTGTCGTGGGGTTGGGAGCTATCCAGAAGGAAGAATGGGGATGATATTTAGACTTTAAGACTGCAGAGAGAAAAGGGTTTTTTGAATTGACAATGTCATAAGCAGTATGGATGAGCAAACTCTTGTTGACAGTGTGCAAGTCTCTAATACCTAGACCTCCATTTTCCTTAGATTGGCAAATGTCATCCCAAGACCTGTAAGCATGGGGGTTAGTGGGGTCGTCATCTTAAACACCTGCCCACCAAAACCTTCTCAAAATAGAGTTAATTTTCTCAATGAAATTATTAGAGAATAAAATAGTGGACATGTAATAGACCGAAATGACGCGCAGTTCTCCTGCGCTGTTCGAGAAAAAAATGTAATAGACCGGGATTGAAGAAAGCACAGACTGAATATAAGTAAGACGCCCGGCATGATTGATCTTGTTGGCCTTAACGGTTGTCAACTTGGCGAGGAATTTGTTGTAGATAAAATTATAAGCTCTATTTTTGTCTTTGTGGGTAAAAATGAGAGGATGGCCAAGGTGGATTGTATTGGGAACAAGATCAGGCACTGGAAAAATATTCTTGATAGTGGCCTTAGTGCTAGAATCAACACTACGACTGAAGTGGATGTAGGATTTGGTAAGGTTGGGGATCTGCCCAGACCGGTGACAGAAGTCATTGAGAATGTTGTTGACCATGTTGGCTTCATGAATAGTAGCAGCACCACAAAGAATAAGGTCATCAGCAAAAAGCAAAGAATGGATGGGAGGGCAATTGTGGCCTAAACTGACTCCCTGCAGGTTAGCATCATTCATAGCTTGCTGTAAAGTAATTGACAGTTCATTAGTAGCAACAGCAAAAAGAAAAGGAGATAAAGGACAGCCTTGACGAATACCTTGCTGTGGGTAGAAGTAGGCTGTAGGATCTCCATTGACCAAAATCGCCATAGCAGTAGTAGTGAAGCAAGCTCTCAGTAGCTGAATGAAGTGGTGATGAAGACCAAGTCTTTGTAAAGCTTGAGTTAGGAAGTCCCACCGCAATCTGTCAAAGGCTTTGGTCAAGTCTATTTTAAGAAGAAAAGCCTTATCCTTCCAAGCTTTGAGGCCAAAGGAATGGATAATCTCTTGAGTAATAATAATATTAGAAGAGATATGCCTGTTTTTAATAAAAGCAGCTTGTGATTGGTCGATGAAGTTAGGGAGATGAGGCTTGAGCCTGTCCGCTAGAGATTTAGCAATTAATCTGTAAATGACATTGCATAAGCTAATGGGCCTAAAATCCTGGGGAACAACAGGATGCAAATTTTTAGGAATTAAGGTGATGTAAGTCTGATTAATCTCTTGATCCAAAGAAGCGGTATTGTAGAAGTCACTTACTAACTTGTATACATCATTGGACAACCATGGCCATGCTGACTTGAAGAAGCCTGCATTAAGGCCATCGGGTCTAGGAAAAGCATTGTTGTGCATAGCCTTGATGATAGAATGGAGCTCCTGTATAGTCGGGGATGAATTAGTAAATGAATGAGTACCTGGCTGCATGTCTGGAGTCTGAGGGACATAGGTGGTTTCCTGCTCAGGCTGATTTCCTTGCTCATGCTGTTGTACTGGTGCATTGCTTCCCATATCATTGTGTACCATCGATGTGGAGGCATGGTGGTGAATCTGCTGAGAAGAAAGAAGGACCTGCAGGATTCTGTATAGGCATAGACTGAATATATGTGTTAGTAGACTGATTGGTTCCATAAATGTCATGAAAATAATGAAGAAGGGTGGAGGCAATCTGATCTGGAGTAGTAGATTCAGAACCATCAAGATTGTGTAGGTAAGCAATGGTATTCTTCCTATCGCGCTTGACAATGGCCTGATGGAAGTATGTGGTGTTCCTATCCCCTAGCTTGGCCCAGTTTTTCTTAGCTCTCTGTAAAAGGAACTCTTCATTCTTATTAAGAATGTCATTGTGTTGGGTGGCTAGGTGCTTTTGGAGGTCAAAGTCTTGCTGAGCCGGAGGTTTTGATTGCTGTTGGAGAATAAGATTTTCAATGGAGCTAAGCTGAGAAGAGATGTTGGGTTTGGCTTTTCTCCATTTTTTGAGGTCATAGGCTAGATATTTGGTTTTTTGGTGGAATGGCCGATTAGAATACTTGCCCCAACTTTGCTTTGCCACCTCATCGAAATCCTGCTCCATAATCCACCAGTTTTCGAAACGAAAAATTTTGTTAGTGCGAGGTCGATTGGAATGCATCATAGTAAGAATAGGCGCGTGGTCACCACGCAACATGGGTAAATGATATACTGTCATTCGAGGATAAGCTGTACACCATTCAACATTGGCCAGAGAACGATCAAGACGCTGAAACGTCGGGGTGGTACTGAATCTCTTATTCGTCCATGTGTAAGTCGGGCCACTGTACCCCAAATCGATGAAACCACACTGCTTAACATAGTCACAAAACAAATTAATACGGGTAATATTAGGTCTGCCAGGGCCAGACTTCTCATTAGCATTTATAATCTCATTCATATCACCCATAGCTAAGATTGGCAGGCTACTGTGATTAACAACAAAATGAAGGACCCTAGACCAAATAGTAGAGGTACTGCGGTGATGAGGATCACCATAGATACAAACGAAGCCAAAATGATTAGAACTAGTAGTACTATAACACACTGCTAATATATAGTGGTGGTCATGCTCTACTACATCTATATCAACAGCATGGGTCCAAAGCAACCAAAGGCCGCCGGACTGACCTTGCGATTGAACTACAAAAGCATCTGAAATATTGAACCAATTGACAATAGAAGTACGAGAAATTGAACTGTTTCTAGTTTCAGATATGAAACAAACCTCGGCTTTTGTGGAAGTTAGTAGGCGCTGGAGGTGCTGCATCTTTGAACTACACAGTGACCCTCTCGATCCCTGGCAGTTCCAGGCTAGCAGATTCATCGTCGGCGCCGTAGCCTGTGCAGAAGCGGTTGAAGCAGATCCAACAGGATGAGCAGCAGCTCCCAGATCCCCTGGGTGAGGAACAGCAGGGTGACCTTGAGCTGGATCGTGGACCATGTCCTGGTGAACAGCCTGATGAAGACCACCGTGTAGACCCAGTCCCCCGACAGACCGGTGATGAGGGTTAGGGAGTTGAGGCAAAGCTAGGCTGGCGAAGCCGAGGTGTTGATGCAGGAGAGCTGCTCCTGGCTGTGGGTGGTTGGAAGGCAAGGTGATGTGCGGCATGACGTGCTGCAACGGTGAAGGAACATTGGAGGGGGCTGGGGCCGCGGTGGAGACAGGAGAAGGTGTCGGGGGCGGTTTAGGAGCAGGGTGAGGCAGCGGAGGATCCGCCATGGCCGACAGGTCGGAGATGGTACTTTCACCTTCATCCGTAGCGGGAATGGAGCGATGACCGACAGGGAGCACCTGCAGTGTCAGCGCCTCCCGAGCGATGGGCCGGGTGTGCATCGCCATCAGGATGAAGCGATAATCGACGGGGAGCATCGGTGGCGTCAGCGCCTCCCGAGTGATGGGCCGGGTGCGCATCGCCATCAACGTGGCGCGCGCCATGGCCGGGGAAACCGTCATCGCCCGTGACGGCTGGTTTGACATGGGGAAGCCCCGCGTGTCGACGGGTGCTTTGTCGGCGTCCCACGCCGCCACCTCCGCGTGCACAGAACCGACACTAGCGGTGGGGGACGTGGGAGGAAAGACGAAGGAAGCTGCAGCGGTCGAGGTCCTCCACTTGCGCGCCCACCCAAGCGGCGAGTCTCGTCGCGCATGCGGCGGCCACCCGCGCCCAGGCGTGCAGGCGAAGCAAAGGCGGCGAGTTGGCTTGGCAGGTGCGTCCGTGATGGGATCTGGGAGCAGCAAGGCCGCCACCTCCACTACCACCTCCACGGCGCCCACGGCGGCGGCGGGCGGCGAGGCTAAGAAGCCGAACTTGGGGCGAAAAGCAGGGGAGGAGGGGGAGTAGCCTGCTGCCGAGCTCCGCCTGCTTCCGTGGCTCCACGACTCCTCCGAGCGAAGGCGACGCGGCGTGGGCAGAGCACTCGGCGGCGGTGACGGCGGCGGTTGTAGAGCAAGGTGAGCTCGGTCAGAGGCAGGGTCGCGGCGATGGCACGAGCAAGGGGCAGCGGCGGCTCGTGATGGATACAGAGCGTGTGGGGAGCAAAGGCCAGAGGTGATGGAACAGGGAGAAAAAGGGGTGGATCGGAAAGCGCTTGAATGGATCTATCGATCTATGGAGCTGGAATCGGATTTGGGGAAGAATCCTGGAAGATTTGTGGATCGGAAGGTGGGGGAAGGAGTTACTACTCAGAGCGGTTGTTACTACTGGGCTGGCAGCTGATTTGTGGTCATGGCCGGACCAAGGAAGAGGCTAACAGAGGCACCTATTACATCTACACCGGCACCCACACGCCGACTCCTTCGAAGTTGGGGCGCTCGATGTCCCCGTCATGCACGTGTACAGGCACCAGGTCTTAGACCTATCAATCAAGGTGAGCTGCACCGTTCTACTCCGAGCAGGCATGGGCACATCAACATATCTCGGTTAGTAGCAACTAAGTGCGATTAAGTATTGAGACTGGATTAGATTATTTATTTTTGTCAACCACAGGCAAGTAAGAATCCAATCGATTTATTCAACATCCGCCCTCCCATTGTTTCCATATCACGATCCAAAAGACATATTGTTTTCATCATTCACCAACCAAAAAGGTATGTCCAATTTTGCTGAATTCATTTATGATCTAATATGGTTCTTGCAATCTACCTGGAAAAAAGAAAAATTAATACCGTCATTATTATGTTTTCCCTTTTTTTACAAGATGGTCTATATTTTTCATCATTCACCAAACGAAGGTATGGCCATCATGCCGAATCCATTTACCTAAAATGTCTCCTTTGTGTAAAAAGGTAAACTAATGCCATTATTATTATTATGTTTTTGAGCTTGCAAGTTGCAATGGTTAGTGAGATTAGGCGACCAAAGGCATTATGGAAAATCAAAGCACAAGTCCTTAGAATATGGGATCCAATCTTGCTTAGTAGTGGCGAGCGAATTGGTCTTGAGTACAGACATGCTTTCTAATAGAGTAAATATTAATAATCTTTTAGGTAAACTAATGTTAACATTGTATTTTAATAATGTTCCTCTATTTTGATCGCTATTTGATAAAAAAGTCATATTTGTTTATGATAGATATCATAGGAGTTGCAGCACATATTGGACTGACAGAAGAAACAAGAACATACTTCGGAGTGACCGAAATTTGTGATATTGCGTTCCTGATGCAATAGGTGTTTTTTTTTTCCCAAACTACCCAAATTTACAGGTGTATATGCATGGTAATGTAGCAACACTAATGATGTAGCACAACTAATTAGATTAATTTTCCTATGTTTTGACACATCTTATTATTTTTCAATTCGGAATTTGTAGTGGACAAGAAGTAAAGGTTCGACTTTGGAGGGACAAAGTTGAGCAAATTGATGAGAGGGCAAAATCTCATGTCACTGCAATAACATCTACAAATGTGAAAAAATTTGACAGTAAGTTTTCAGTTAATACCATTATATATCAATTATATTAGCCATTGAACCTGCGTATGAGAAAAATAAATAGTTGTGATTTTGCAGAATATTTTCTGTCCTCAACAAATGCAGCACATTTTTTTTAGATTTACCAATTCCTGAGGCTATGAATGCACATCATAGGTTAGTAAAAATTAAATAGTATTATTTCTATTTTATATTTGTATCTTACACTTTTACATTGTTAAATTTATTTGTTTTAGAAAAGTATATCTACACGTCATATTAATGACCACTTAAAGGGGACATGTCTCACATTGTTGATGCATCATTAAAGTGCTCATACTTATGGAAGCACTTTGAAAAAAATAAAGCTCACAAAAAATACACTTTGAAGAATTTTTGAAAAGGGAATAGATTAATTAATATCCAAGCTTCTGCATCGACTAATGCATATAGCTGTATACAGTTTGAAGAAATATAGCTCACAAAAAATGTGCGCCTAAATGCCCTTAGTAGTTCTATAGAAGAACAAAATAAGACAAAGGAATTAGTTGAATGGATACTTACTATCGGAGATGTGTTAGCATGAGATAATTAAAGAGGATGAAACATGGATATAAAATTCCAAAAGATTTGATTTTACAAATATGACAAGATGAATTGGAGACAATTGTCGATAACCCAAAACTACTGGCCATCCTATATGTCCAAGATATGAGATGGTGGATGACATCAACTCTTGCATAATGAGTCAAATAACTGGTCAAGAAACAACATATTTCAGCTCAGATACAGTATGCAAATTATCAATAACAAAGATAGACGGTCAAGATTAGTTGCACCCAAAAGAGTTTCCAAACAGCTTGAAGAAATTCCCTAGAACTCCAAATCATGAGCTAAGGAACATCAATCACAATGTGCCGGTTCGTCAAGCAGTAAGGAAACTAGAACAAACATTGGAGATAAGGTCTACATTCCATGGATCATCATGTCACCTACTAAAACAAAATGGCCATCTTTGCGGGGGAAAAAAAAGCAATATCTATCCTATATTAGTGTGCTTTGCAATGACGATTAACAAACAATCCTTAACAAATGTTGGCCTATATTTACCAAAACAAGTCTTCACACATGCATGTTGCCATCTCACACGTCTCAAGTAGGCAAGGATTTATAATGTCCAGAAGATAATATCGCCAAAAACATTGTGTACAAGGAAATTCTATAATACAACAAGAATTGGTGCTTTCATTCCAATAATCATCATTTTCAATGTTTAAGTAATTCTTTATGACAAAAGAAATCCTTACAATAATCAATCACTGCTTTTTTAACTATTGACTGTTAATTGGTGAAGGTCGATATATATACCGGATAAATCAAAACCATGAAGCAAGAGATAGTGGCTGCGAGAAGATCGCTTCTGTCATAAGCCACAACGTTGTCCTACATAGGTGCGCTGACGACTCCAGACTCAGCTCCAGCAGGTTCCAATCCCGGCGACTAGGCGAATGCTTTCAAAGAGCCTCTGAAGCCGCAAAGTCAGCTCAAGGTACGCTTGACAGCACATGCATCTGCAACTTCGCCTTGACTAAGCAATTTGCGTGTTGCTGCTGGTGCCGGGGAGCATGAGCAACAAAGAGATGAAAGGGGGAGCTACAAGGGAAGAAAGGGGATGTCATCAAAGATATAAATTCACCTCATTGTTTATTGAGAGTAATAAAATTAGCCATCTGATTTTAGCCTCCTAGGGCAACCTTCTATTTCTTATTAACATCAGTCAGTCTCTACTACTTTCGAATACTCCTTAGCTTAATAATTAATAAGATTATTTTTTGCTCAACAGCTTTCGTGACGCTGCACTAGGAAAAGCTGTCCTAAAAATTAATCAATAGTAGCAATATGATATATTACAATTAATAAAGCATATATGTTAAATATGACTCTTCCGTTAAGAAATCTAATTCAAAATGAAATAAAAATTAGAATATGAATTATCAACAACTATTATTAAAAAAGATAATAGACAAATAATATTGCTATACATAGTGTGCAAACAAAGGAAGCAAAGATCCTAATCATGGAACCAAATTCACTTAAACATATAACAAGCATCATCTTACGGGAAATTCTAACCCGTGCGGGAGCACGGGTTGATGGACTAGTACCAATAATTATAAGCCAACAATTTCAACTCTAGAATATGCACGAAACAAATTAATAAAGAAAAAAAATTAAGAAACACATATATGATCATCGCTCTTAGGTGGCCCTAGCCCACCATCTTCGCCGAGGCAGAGACATCGCCCCCAGGGCGGCGTGCGCTTCTCCAACGAATCAGTCATCCCATCTGAGCTGGACTAGGGATCCCTGAGGATCTAGGCATACGAGGAGCCCGAGCGGAGGAGCAACACTAGGGTGATGTCAGCATGCTCGAGGAGATTAGGAATATTGTGGTCATACGATCGTCCAGGCAACTGAGGATCATGCCGGCCCCCGATGCTGAAGACGATGAAGATGAGGGTGTCCCTGATACTATACAGCACTCTGATGGACGTGATTGAGGTCACCAGAACTGATATGTGTGCCTTGATGGAGAAGATCCTGATTTTTTTTCGCGATCACGCCCAACCCATCGGGCGCGTTTTTCATTAAGCAGAGAAGAAGCCATTCCCAAGTACCGAGAGTGGCAACCAAAGTTACCAAAGCCACACACACACACACACACACACTCGACAACCAGCAAAGACTACATCTTGACTGATTTTGCTCCTAAACCTCCTCATTCACGCCGCCAGTAGAGCACCAAGGTGCCTGTTTCCGGCCGCGCACCAGAGGTCGGCCTCCTCTCCGATCGAAGCAGCTAGACGTCCTGCTGGGGAGGACCTTGCATCAAACGTCCTTGCATTTCGCTCCTTCCAAAGTCGCCAGCCCACCAAGAGAAAGAGTGAATCAAAGCCCTTTCTTTGTTGACACGGCAGACTCTTCCGATGTGAGATCCACCACTCAATGGCGCGGTCGTCGTCGTTGAAGCTGAAGCCCTGCAAATGCAACCTGTTGAACCAGAACTGCCATACCTCCTTGCTGTATAAGCAGCCCACCAGAATGTGGTCTATGGTTTCGCGGCCCTGGTCGCAGAGAACACAAGTAGTACTGGACTGCTGCAGACCGTGGCGAGCTCGCCTGTCCGCTGTCCAACATCTCTCATGCAACACAAGCCAGAAGAAGAATCGAACCCTCGGCGAAGCCATAGTCTTCCAGATGTTCTTCACCCCCAGGGAGATGGAAGCCCCCAGGAACATGGCTCCGTAGGCCGAGGCGGCCGAGTACGCGCGGTCCGCTGTGAGAGACCAAGAGAACATGTCCGGGTGGTCGCTGAGCTACACCTAAGCCAACAAGTCATAGAGGCCGGACGCCTCGACCATCATCTGCATGGTGACCGCTTCAGCAATATGGCCGATCCAAGCATTCTCCATCAGTGCTTCAGCTACCACCGTCATCCTCTTCCTGGGCCGGACCGCAGCAAAGATGGTCGGCGCAAGGTGGTCGATGCTTCTGCCATTGAGCCAGGGGTCCATCCAGAAGAGCACCGAACGGCCATTGCCCATGATGATAACTGTGGCAGCCCGCGAAAGGGCCAGCACCTGCCGCTCCCGAGTCCTCGGCGCGCGGCCTCGACGCGGTCCCTCTAAACCCAGCGCGCCCGAAGCGCAATTCCAACTCACCTCAAATCAGTGATACCCAAACCGCCCAGTACTTGGGCAAACAGACCGACGGCCACGCGACCTTACACTTGCCACCAGCTGCGGACGTCGATCCAGTCCAAATGAATCCTCTCCGCAGCTTGTCGATCATCTCAATCGCCCAGGGAGAGAGGCACAGCGCTATGGCTGTGTGAATAGGGATAGCCGATAACGTTGCCTCAACCAGGGCTGTGCGTCCGGCCACATTGAGAAGCCCCCCTTCCACGCCGGGATTTTAGCTGCCACCTTGTCAATCAACGCCTGCTCATTAGCCAGTTTCAGTTTGAACACTGATAGTAGAGTTCCCAAGTACCCGCACGGGAACTCCTCGACCCAGCACGAAAGTATCTCCTGAACCCGTTGCATGTCAAGGTCGGTGCAGTGCATGGGAGTGGCAAGGCTCTTCTGCAGGTTGGAGAATAGGCCCGAAGCCAAGCCAAACGTATTAAGGATCGCCTTTACAGCCTCCAAGTCATCCAACTGCGGCCTGACAAAGATCACCAAATCGTCCACGTACAAACTGACACTCGAGCCCTCGACCGCATTAATGGGCACCAGAATGCCATGCTCCTCCGCCCAGCGAAAGCAACGGTTAAGGACCTCCATCGCCAACACAAAAAGCATTGGTGAGAGAGGGTCACCCTTCCGAAGCCCACGTGCGTGGCAAATGCGTCTTCCTGGGCGGCCATTGAGCAGAATCCTCGTACTTGCTGTCGAAAGAACCGTGGAAATCCAATTCCTCCATCTTGTCGTCCAGCAATACGAGGATTCTGCTCAATGGAAATTAACCACAGCACCTTCACAGACACCAAAATCCATAGAATAGACTAAACGGCTGTGAGAACCTTCACCAAACAGTATTGTACAATAGCTACCTCTTGTATGTACATTGTATGAATCTTAAAAGATTTGATTTACACTTAACATAGGTGTAGCACGACGCATCGCTACTTACAAATGCCGTGATAAAAAATAGAAGAGGGAGTGGGTTTAGAAGCCCAATAAAACTGGGTGATTGACTGCTATCAGGAACACACAAGACAACAATTTGCCAAAGAATGATCTAATAAAATTTGCAACCGAAGACAAATTATAGAGGTAGGTCTTTTGTACCATGTACCTGCAAGGTAACTCAACATGGAACGGCAACTGAATGGTGAGGCAACTGAGGTATTTATCAAACAATGTAAACAGGCTAACTGACACACGATAGAATTGTGTAAGAGCCGTAATCCCTATGAGTCGGCACAAAAACTGCTTGACGCTAATTTGATGCAGACTAAAGAAACAAAATACAAACACAAAATTTATGACTGCAAAGGGAATCCCACGCCATACAGGGACAAAAATAACTTGCTAAGGGTCCCCTCATGAACACAGATTCAGTAACTTACCACGTAGCGTAGTACAAGAGCACACACAAATGAAAGCTGCTAAGGGCTACAATGAAGCATAGTACTAGAACATAGACAAATGAAACCGACTTGGGCTACAACCGCTGTCTGATACCTCGTAACAAAAGGGAAACCAACCAGTGCTGCTGACTTGCAATAACATGGCACACACTCTGGTCTTCTGGGGCGATTGAGTGCTCTGACCTCTTACTCGCTGTCACTCTTGTCAAACAGTACGCATGTTTCTGGCCTAAAGGAGCCTGCTAATGCTTGGCGGAACTCTCCAATCTCGGCTTCAGTCATCTCATTGACCAATGTTATCCTCAGGCTTTTCAGTACGGTGGCCCAACCGAGAAACCGCTGCACAAGAGCAACCTCGTGCTCAGCTCCTCGCAGTCCAATGACGTGTGCATCTTCAAGGTGATCCAGCACAAGTTCATCAGTCTTCCAGTTGTTCGGTTGATCACATACACAGCCTGACGGACATGCAGCAGGTTCTACCTCCAAGTTGCTACGATGCTGACGGCCATATAACACAAGCGACAATCCTCTTAAACCGATACACATTTTGAGCACATGGAACAAGGTGGCTCCAAAAGAATGTCCATGGTTGTATAAATCCAGATGCAAGAACGTAATCTGAGGGAGCGCTGTCATGTCTCCTAACAAGTACGGATAGTGGCATACGCTCTGATTATAGTAGATGAGCACCAGATGAAGAATGCCAAGGGCCTTAAATTGCTGCAAGAGTTTTAGACAACTGTGATTATCTTTTCTACAGAAATGTTGTCCATATACATAAAACCGGCCTGTCTTCAGCTTCTGGAGTTGGTTCAGACTGCCAAGATGGAAATACCGTGGATCATACTGATCCATCCACACCAGGGACACTGTCTGAGGAGCTGTGATGTTGGCACCCTGTTCACCATCACCAACAGAACCAGAAGGAAAGTTGTCTTGCACACTTAGCTTCTGGAGAAGTGGAGTCACGACCGTGAGCTGCCCCAGCAAGTTACAGTACCTGAGGTTGATTTGCAGCAGAGACTCGGAGTGGATGGAGAGATTACCCAGTCCCGAGGCGAAGCTGATGCTGAGCTTCTGTAAGCACTGAGCTTCTGTAAGCACGGGCACCGTGGCGAGGAGACTAGATCGCCGAGCTCACACGGGCCCCGGACCGCGAGGGAGGTCAGGTAGAGATCGGTGAGCCGGGCGAAGACGCCCAGGGACGGCAAGGCGAGGCCAAGAAGGTTTAGGCGGAGCTCAATCCAAGTGGCATTCTCGAAGCAGGGTAGCCGAACGGTGCCTTCCCTCTTGGCCACCTCCATCTCCGCCCTGAAGAACCTCTCCGCCTCGTCGTTGTCCTCCAGATACGGAGCCACGTTGCGGTACACAAGCCCACCGGCCAGGCGGCGCGCGGCGGCGGGGAGCCAAGCCGTCGGGGAATCGGCGGTGGCGCCCTTGGAGATGACCGAGATGTAGCGAAGCTGTGGCGCGTCGGCGGCATCGAGCAGCTCGCGGATGCGGTCGCCGTCGTCGGGGCGGAGGTGGAAGTGGAGCTCCGAGAGGAGGGGCCAGAGCCCGCGCCAGCGGCGCGCGAGCACGCTGGTGCGCGCAGCCTCGGCGGTGGTGTCGAGGCACTCGAGGATGAGGACGAGGACTTCATCCGGGAGCGCGCTGAGGCGGTCCTCGCCGCCGTCGGTGGGCTTGGCAAGCTTCGCGGCGGTCTGGCTGCCGCCGCTTTGCTCCATGGATGTGCCGGCAAGGCGGCAGCGATGTGGACGCCGCTCGGATTTGGGGAAGGGATGTGGACGGCGGCGATGTGTACGTGCAGCACCGGATCTGATGCAGCGGGGCGGAGTGGGGGGCGGCGTCGGCGCGCCCTCCTCTGGATTCGGCGAACGCCGGCGAGGGCAGGCCGCACGGCGGCGGCACGCCCTAGCGGCGGCGGAGAGAGAGAGAGCGAGGCGAGCGTCTGCGGGAGAGAGAGAATGCGAGGGAGGAAGAAGCCGGGCCGTGGATATTTTTGGCCTGTCGGTCAATGGCAGCCCACAGGGCCCAACTTTTCTTCACATCAGAATGCTAAATTTGCAATTAATCATTAAAATCTCACCCCACCCCCCCCCCCCCGCGTCGCCTAAAAAAATCATTAAAAAGGATTTTTTTTTAAATAATAATACGTACAGCATGTTGTGAAAAAGTGGTAGAACTATAATGTCATATTTCTTCTACATACATATCCCATTTAATCCTAGCCATTCTTTCATTTTTCCCCCTATCCCACCCCTTTATGGCTGTATCCCAATATTGAAAGGAAAAAAAAAAAAATCAATCCACGGAGAGTTGCGAGTTGCAGGGATAAGGAAAACATTTGCTACACAAACAGTCAGTATTTGCAAGTCGCAGGGATGACGGAAAAAAAATAAAGTTTGCACCTACTAGTTACTTGAGTGATAAGCATATATGATCTGTGCAAGTACAATATGTATTCTCGTACTTCGAAGTTTGGAAATAGTTTAGAGTATGCCAATCAGTTATGTGAAAATGGGATGTCTCCTGCTCATGATCTTCTGTTCACTTGAACTTATGAGCCATCCTACAGTGTTTTTTTTTTTGGTTATCACAACCAACGGCTTATCAGCCACAGAAACCATCAACAGAGCATAAGCAATGTTTCATAATACTTGATGGGAGACATAGAGATTAGATATACAAGGAAACCTTAAACAAATAAACAAATGGTTTAAATGCACGGTCGTACTCAAGTGGTTGAACCCAGAGCATCAATTTCATACCACTAAAAGAGTGAAAGACTGCCTATAACCTTTTGTTTCTAATCTAGATAAAGTCCTCCCAGGAGCCAGTGGTACTGGAACTGATAGTATAATTTGATGCCATGAATCCCATCAAAACAAAACAAAACAAATTAAATCTATGACATGAGACTATTTGTGATTCTGCATCAATCAACATTGAGCTCTGCATCCGTGTTGTCAACACAATATAAATCAGGTTTCCTCCTGCAAGTACAGACTGTCAGGCAAGACAGAACAACGACACTCACTGAGGCCTTGTTTAGTTCACCCCAAACTCCCAATTTTGACACTATGCAAAAAAGAAGATTCCCCCGTCACATCAAACTTGCATGGAGTACTAAATATAGATGAAATTAAAAACTAATTGCACAGTTTTGTTGTACTTTGTGAGACGAATCTTTTGAGTATAATTTATCAATATTTGGACAATATTTCATAAATACAAACGAAATTCTTTACGGTGCGCTACGGTGTGTGAACGCCTGAATTTGGACTCCCAATTTTGGGATCTAAACAAGGCGTGAGAGTTGGGGTCGCAAGCTGCCTTACCTGAAACAGAACAAAAACACCTTTTGTATTACTTACACATAACAGCTTTGCACTTGATGTTTCATCTTTTTTTTTTTTTTTTTTTTGTAAAAAAAAGGTAGGAAGAAAACTTGCCTTCTTACAAGATGATGGGTACATGGGGTACTGCAGCTTCTGACTCAGACCGCCTCAGGAGCATAAACTGAACTTGAAGTAAATTATTTTTCTTTTGGAACTCCTTTTTCCACCACAAAGTAGAACCCTGATCTCGTGCTGGTCTCTATGTGATTGGAAGTTTGCAACTCCAATTCAATGGAAATTGCAAAGACTCCTCTGGTGCTAGCAAAATTAATGGCAACTGGATTGTCATTTGGAAGGATGTGTGGACAGTGTCACATTCCAGTATTTGTGAAAAGAAAAAAAAACATGGGAGCCTAATATGTCAAAAAATTAGAGCAGCTAAGACGATGGACATGGAACAAACAAGAGCTGAAAGAAACGTGATGCTAGATACAAATCCTATGTGGGCCTTGTCTCCACAGGGTATGCGCCATGCAGCTTTCTCCAGGGGTGCAGCTTTGAGATTCTTATTCGCCCAAAGACAGGAATCAGAATGGATTTCCTTTCTTCTGTAGCGGAGAAACAGATCTGGGTTACCAAATTCCACCGTGGCATAGCCACTGGCATCAAGAGGCTGCAGTAAGCATCACAGTGAGTAGTCAACCAAGTTTATTAAGAAATGTTCTGAACAAATTATTACTAAATATGCCTATGAGAAGTTGACCAAGATAAACAATGAAACATGTATTTTGTTAAAAAAAACACCCATTTCAGGCATGTTTGCAGCATTGCAGAACTAGAAAATCGCAAGGTGGATAACATGACCATCACAAGCAATGTTTTTGAGTCATCGCCTAGGTGTTGAGGCATACCCCAGGCGCCATAGGACGTCATAGGGTTTTAGTTACGCCATATCGCCTAGGCGTCGCCTAGAAGGCGCCTAGGCTTCCAGGCATACCCGCCGCAACGCCCCAAAAACATTGATCACAAGGAAATAATGTTTTCTACTTATTTTTCCTTTTTCCCATCACTTGGACCGTCACCAGTCTCTCCTAAACATTGAGCATGAGCATCGCATATATGTAAGTATTCCACCAACTATTATTCCTAGCAAGAGGAAATCAAAAGCAAAATAGAACTTTCTCTTCATGATTTGAATTGCCTAATCACATAACTCAGTTGTATATCCCAACTTTAACACTTTCCAAGGTACAATTAAACAGATAAAAGTAGAGCAAAATACAAGGATATACAACCAGCAAATGCTTTAAGCTCAAACTTAATTTAGATAAGTAGGGCCTACAAAGCAGAAATTATGCTAATAGTCATTTTTGGTTCGTTACTTGTATAACCTCATTTCCCTGTCTCACGGATGACTCTGAAACTGAAGTTATTTTTACAATAATTCATCAGAATTCTAAACAATGCCAGGATTTTTTCCCCTAACTTACATGGAAACCTTTAAAGGTACCATTCACATGGGGTGGCCCAACAGTCACATAAATCCATAGAAACTGGCAAGATACTATTTGCATTAAAAGCAAAACTAAACAGAAATTATTAAAGTCATTGGATAGCTTATCTAAACATTAGGCCCATGTTCTGTACAAAACATGCCAAAGGGAGAGGCAAACATATATCTACAATTATTATGCATTTGTGTGGCCCAATATAAGAGCTTCTATGTTCCAGCATGCATTGTTTCATGTCCATCATGGGAATGGTGTACAACTAATCACCACCAAGTTGTTGAATATTTTAAACATTCATGCAAATCAATTTCTAGTCAAATCTGAATGTTCTATTTGCACTTTTGCAGACAGAATTTCAGTACAGAAGCATATCCTAAGCTAGTAGGTTACAGGGCGGAAACAAGTAATGTTGAATTGCAAGTAGCAGGAGCCAAACATTTCAAATGAACAGTTTTGTTTTATTTATTTATTTGCCACTGGTAGTCCATAGAACCTTACCGGGTATCTAGCATGGAGAGGCAAGTCTATTACAAGGCTACAGTTGGTTGAGATGATCAGCCTGAGATCAAAATGAATCTCAACATATGACCGATTGGATAGAGCTGTGGGAAGTTCAAGGTTGGTGTCCCCAAAAACAGCAACAGCAACGAAAACTGCAACATTTTTTTAACCAAAAACATTAGTAGAAAACAAACAATACTGCAGTTATACAATCTATCTCAGATTCAGATTCACCTTTGCGCTCAACAAAATGCTGCAGCTCAAATGGGTCAGCAAACACCCCGTCAGCGAGATTCTCAAGTATCACCAGATGGGCATCATAGCCATCAAGGAAATTAACCATAGCACCTTCACAGACACCAAAATCCACAGAATAGACTAAACGGCGGTGAGATCCTTCACCAACCAGTTGCCGGCGCAACTTTGAGAGCACAGGCGCTTCAACATCATCAGCAAGTCCTTTGCACAATTCACCAGGATCAGATATCTCCGCTAAGTCATGACGCTGAGCAAGCTGGCCTGCCAAGGTGTCGTCGAGATATGCATCACCGATGTACCACCTAGAGCAGGGCATGCATTTGATGGGTTTGTGGCTTCCCCCTACCTGTGCAATGCGATAATTAAAAATTATTATCCACATAAGCATCAACCGAATCTGAACGGAAATATTATTATTAGAAGCAGGGTGCATCTTAAAATCCAAACGAGATACAGCTAATTAGTAATTACCCGCAGACCAGCCACCTCAAACAAAGCATACATTTAAGTCGAACTTGGGATAGATCGACGCTTACACTAAAAAAGAATGTACAGTAAAATTCAGCGTCAGTTAGAAACGAACGAATTCCGTAACCCTTCCACACCCTATACATGAACGCTCACCACGGCCCCAGCTCCAGCAAATCCGAAACATGGCGCCCATCCACTCCCACGTACCTGCTCAGGGGACGACGAGGCTGCGGCCGCCGCGCAGGAGATCCAAGCGGCGGCGAACGCCACGGCGAGCAAGCACCACCAGCCCCCCGCCGCCATTTTTCAGAGGAGGGGAAGGCAGCGCAGGGAGCTTGTGGGTAAAGATCCGAGGAAGAACTAGCGGGCGTGCACCTCTCGGCTCTCGCCGGCGTCGGGGAGGCGGAGGCGTGGAGCTCCACGCCGCGGGTAGGCGCGGATCTCGTCGCGGTGGACGGCGGAGGGCCGGCCTGGTCGACGGTGATGGCAGGGCCTGGCCTCGGCCGAGCTGGTCCGTCTCACTCAATTGACTCAACAATTGGGCTTTCCAAATTCAAAAAAAAAAAAAAACAATTGGGCTTTCCGGCATTGCACATGGTTGTGGTCGATACTGCCTCCATTTCAAAATGTTTGGGTTTCTTTTGTTTTTGCAAATAAAATATTTGGGTTTCTTGGACTAATTAGTAGGATTTATCTTTTTTTTTAAAAAAAATAAGAGTCATGATTTTTTTTCAAATACAGGCTCTTACATTTGATAGATCTAGGAATCCTCAGAATCAAAAACCTTTAAAAGATGATTACTTCCACCACAAGAACCTGACCAGTTAATCTATGCTTAGTTTGCTACATCATGAAATTTGACATGTAGTTAATCAAAACGTATGTACGGTGTGTATAAACAATGTTTCGCATATCTCTTAGAATGCAACCATCACTCTAATTGCATACTTTCATTCTTTTGTTTTATAGACATTTAATTATATAACTCATCTTGAGTTGGTAACCCGGACGAGATATTTATATTCTCAAGGAACTAATTTATTCTCCCCCAACTTAAAAATGTTACCACATCATCAAAAACGATTATGTGACAACTTAATACTTGAAAATACCACATGAATTCGATCATTAAACCATTGCACCACACAGGATGCTAACACAACTGCAAGACTTCAAACTTGAGATCCACCATGAAATTCAGTCCTGTCTTTAATGAAAATGTGGCATGATGACAGCAGATGATATAATTCAGCACTTTGTTGGATGTTGAATTGTTGATACATACTAAACTGCTCAGGTATGTACCGTCTAGTACACAGTAGGAATCAGAAATATATATATGAACTCTATATATATTGTACAACAATGTACAATCTATCAATGGGAGTTTATTACATTGTTGCTTCAGTCAATATAATTTGTGCTTTGAAAAATGCTATTCTAAATTCTGAAATGTTGCTAATTATAACCAGATGCTACCAAATCCATGTTGGAAAATTTATCAGCTGAAAGTTTCTCCATCTTCAACTGTTTATGGTTGCTGCATGGCTTTAGATAGTATGATGATGTACGGCTGTGTAAATCAAGCTCAGTATTTTCAGTCTTTACATTTGCTGCACAGCTGCGTGACATCTCCGCATGCCACACGTGTATGACTCCATATATCAGAACCTAAGGCCTTGTTTAGTTCCGGCCCAAGTTGGCACTTTGCATAGTGCCGTGTCAAATCAGCGCACTGTAGCATTTCGTTTGTATTTGGTAAAAATTGTCCAAACTTTGACTAATTAGGCTCAAAATGTTCGTCTCGCAAAGTACAATCAAACTGTGCAATTAGTTTTTGATTTCATCTACATTTAGTACTCCATGCATGGGCCGACATTTTGATGTGACGGAAAATAGGAATTCTGCATAGTGAATTTGGTGGCCAATTTTAGCATCTAAACAAGGCCTAAATATAGTATTGTAGTCTTCACAACTGCTTCAAGAAACCTATAAGAGCTGCAAGAAATGTGGCAATTCTGATCAGCCCAGCAATTAGCCAATCACCAATGAACTTGATCCTACAAGTAGAGCTAGAGTATCTTCCTATCATTGACATTAGCCCTTGCATCAAGCAGATTGGTCAATCATATCCTTGCTTGTACTGGGGGCTTGATCGCGTTCATCATCAGAACCCAATAGACAGTATGCCACACCATCTTCAGAATCTAGTCTGTTAAAGTCATATCCTGGATTTTCATTTTCCACCTTCATATCAGGCATCCTGTTTGTCACGGCCTGTTTTATTGCCTTTTATGTCTGGGCGGCTACTTAAAAAAATCACCAAGCCCAAACAAGATTATAAAGGTAACCTTAAAAAAATCAGCCCTTAAAAAAAAAACGCTTGGTAACTGAATTGACGCGATGGTTGCATCACCAAGCCCAAACAAGATAGGTTATAAAGGTGATCTTTAGATCAAAAGAGAAGATCTAAGTTTACTACTGAAACTTAAGTTTTATAGGATGTTTGGGCACATAAAGCAGCCTTAAATATTGCAAAATTATAACTGCAGTCTGGGAAACAACAGACATTTAATATGAGACTTAGAGCCCCAATCCCATCCACTAATCCATCAAATTCAATAAACTCGAGTATGGATAATTGCACTATAAAAGCGTGTTCTGTGTTGCAGTAGGAAAAGAAGAGCACGATTCCAGACTCTGTAGTCCAGCCATTCACGTATAAACAGATAAAAAAACAGATAACAATTTTTTTTAGATTTCAAGGACTATTGCCCCAGCCTTTCAATTAAATCATCAAAAGACCAAAGTCGGTTACAGCACAATATATAAACGCCAAGGTGTCCGCCAGGACTAAACAGTCTACACCACAAGCACAAACCATAACCAGAAAACTAAACTTGAACCATCGGAGCACTATAGCCAAAACAGGGAAACCTGAACAAACTAACCAGATAACAGATATCTAAACAGTAGCTGGGATGCTAGATAAATGGATAGCAGAATACAACTCAGAGATAGACTGGTTTTCTGAATGTAAGATGCCATCCGAAGTAACAGATACCAGCTTATAGAAGCTCAAAACTTCTACAGCTACATAATGACAGATCATAGGGATCACCAATGCTCATATCATGCATATGCCTGATGTGCATGGAATCATTTGAGTAGGAATTACACGAAATGAGAACTTGAGCAACCTTGGAAACTCAGTTCTTCAGCTGTAGTTTTGAATGCTGCTTAGTCAAATATTTGGAATCACAGCTCTGACGCTGGGTTGCTAATTCCACCGCTTCTAGCACTTTAGCATTCAAAAGAAAGAAGTTGGCAAATTCCACGTACCTCTTTATCCCTCGATAATTTATCAATACTAATTTCTTCAGATGGAGATGAAGGCATTCGAGATAATCAAGTGGATTATGATGCTGCACCCTTTTTTACCCATCCTTCAGAAATACCTGAATACAAAACTGAAAAAAAAAACAGAAAAACAAAATCTTAACATGACAGATCCAAGTATCCAACAGCTTACAGGATGATATAAACGGAAGAGAGCAGTTGGAAGCAAGAATATATATGCAGGATGATATAAATGGAAGAGAGCAGTTGGAAACAAGAATACAAAAGATTGGTGGGAAATATTCATTACCAAGACATATAGCTTCTCCAAGCATGGAAAACATTTCATAAGGCCAATGACATCATCGATACTAGGAGGGGACATGTGCACAACCAAAAACTTCACTGTTCACACCACTGCTGTTGAGTTCACATGCATAGTTTCCTGAATTAAAGCATTGGGTATAACAGTAAGAGAGTGAAACAGAAGCTGTATAAGCATAAGAGGGCGACACATTAATTTAAGTTAGAAACTGCAGGCACCTTCAAAATAGTAGTTCCAAGCTAAGTGTTGTAATGCCATAACTGAGGGACCCTAAGAACTCAAGTTTGGGCGCCCGAGATATCCGAACCAATAGACCACCTCCTTCTTTTGAATGTCGGATGAAAAACCTTTGTAGCAGAGGCGCATCCTCGATAATGACTTCTTTCAGCCTTTCAAGATCCCACAGCTCTTCGCGGTCATCCGAGATACCAAAGCTTCCAACAACTGCCAATATTAACTTGGTATTCTATAATTTTTGGCAAAAACACAAAATCTCTTCTCCAACAATTCTCAATAATAGCTTGGTAAAATACCCAACTTCAAAAAAAACACCCGCGCGTACTGCGCTCGTGCTCGTCGGCTGGCTGCGCTCGCTCGCTACCTGCTGCTCGCTCGCACGCGCTCGTGCTCGCCGGCTGGCTGCGCTCACTCGCTACCTGCTGCTCGCTCGCTGCTCGCTCGCACGCGCTCGTGCTCGCCGGCTGGCTGCGCTCGCTCGCTACCTGCTGCTCGCTGGCTAGGCTGGTGTTGCTCCTCGTCTGTCGTGGTCGAGTATCCTACAGTGCTCAATATTTTGATTGGGAATGCTCAAAAGTTTCACTTTTTCGTTACGATTGCGTAGGATCAAACTTCACTCGATTTGGTGCAGCCGTTGTCGAGAAATCGCGGGTCAAAATTTCCACCCGTCGGTGAACGTCAATGACATACGGGTCCCATCTGTCATCCTCTTACTAAGTTGGAATACCAAGTTGTTGGAGATAGCTCTTTTTTTCACTTGGCAAATAAAATACCAAGTTGCTATAACATAAGATATACCAAGTGAATTATTGAGAGTTGTTGGATATGCTGTAAGGATAGTGGAGCTAATCCGGAGACGATGAAAGCCCTCATTTTGGCTCAGCACCAAGCTCTCAAGCACGGGGCATTTGGAGAGCAGAGTGTGGAGCGCGCTCTCCTCAATGTCGATGCCCTTGACCGTGAGCTGCTTGAGATTGGGGAAGTGGAGCCTATCCACGTCCTCCGCGGGGAACTTGACGTACTCGCCGCCGCAAAAGTGTCATATACCTACGGGTCTACAGTTAGTGGGCTGGATGAAGTAGTGGGTCGGGCTAGTTATGGGCCGGACTTGCTCGATGGACTAAGGAGGCAAGTTACCATGTGCAATACAAAATGGGGAAGAGGCAGCAGGAACCGGCGTCGAAGGACCAGGACCTGGAATCGGCGGCTGTAAGCGTAGCTTGAGTCGAGGCGAGCGTTTGCTCGATTCTACCCTTTCCCCTCTTCTTACTCCTCCCATCTACCAATTCATGTACCTAGAACATTCTAGAATATTTACGAGGGAGGAGGAAGTTAACAGTTTAGTTCATTGCTGCCACAGATAGTCTAGAGAGAACAAAGAAATTGTTGCTGCACATGTAGGACAACTACAACTATCCTTCATCAACACTTTGTTTCTGTAATTTTGTTTTGAGTAAAACTGTTGAACTTTTCTCAAGTACAGCCACCTAAATTTACAATTTGATTTTGTGGAGCCATTTGGTGCATAAGCAGAATTTCTATAGCAAACAGTCTTCCCGCCTGGCTCTGAATTTTGAGTTGTATAAGCATAAGGTGAAATACACAGTTTACTTCTAATTCTAATAAACCTGACTATGAGGTAGTAGTGCTGCTCCTGCAGTTCCTAATGCACGATGAGGATTAAAAGGTGGCTACCTCTTTCTTGCTAGATCTTGCAATGTCATTTAGTTTTTCTTTGATTTACATGATGCAGGAATTTGATGTTGACTGCATAATTTCTCTCAAATTTGTTGAACTACTTTCATGTTGGTTGCTTGAATTTGCTCCAATTTCATTTTATAAATTACACGGTTTACTTCTGTAATGGTGGATCAGGCGACATAGCTTACCTTCATGCGACTAACTTGAAACAGCTCAGAAATCTCAAATTGACCAATGCAAATATTACAAGATTAAATAATGGTATTTTGAATTTTTATATTTTAGGTTTCTACCAAACTTAAAATAATTATGAACTCCATTTCTAATTGGAACTGGTACTATGTTTGTAGTTTGAATTGTGTAGATACATAGTTAAAAAACCAAAATGATTTACAATTTGGAATGGAGGGAGTACTTCACTTTATCATAAGGGAAGATCATGTGTTCTCAGATAATATTTGAAGAGCAGTAGCCACTTGGCTACTACAATTTTCTGTCCCTGTTTCAGGCGTTTAAGCAGGTTCACCATTAGGTCGGTTACAAAATTTTTCCTTGGTGAAGCTGGCATTCCAGGCAACAATTTCTGTGCCGCTATCACGAGGGCGAGTGGCTATGTCTTCAATGCGGACCAATCCGTCATGGATGATTTCATCTCCAAGGTCCGCAAGAATTTCATCACCAATGGAGTCGGTGAGGCCGTCCTGAATGCGGACCAGGTTGCGTTTGATTTTTTGACCCCTGGCACTCGTGCCCTCAAATTTGTGCTTGATTTTTCACGATTTTGATGGTTGCCTCTCCGATCCTATCAGGGAAACCTTAGGTCTGGGTGATGCACTATGCTTCCTCAGGCGTCTTCATCACCAGAGGTGGCGGCACAGGAAGGGGCGACAGGACTGGTACTTTCTTTTTTTGAATGTCGGACGGGTACTTTCTCACGCAGCTGTGGGCGAACTTCCATGGATTTGAATGCTTCATGTGGATCCAAATCCTCTCTCTGGTGTTTGTTCTGCTGCAATCAGATTGGCTGCTTTATTTGCAGGGAAACGACAGATAATGGGTGACCATCGATAATTTGGTTATAGAAATCCCAAACCTTCAAAGGATGACTGGACCTTATTCTTCTCTTCTGCTAATTACAAATATAAACTGATACATAATCTGCCATATTCTTTTAGGCTATTGCATGCTTCTTGCTAAATTGGAAGCAAGATTGAATTTTGTGTTTCCCGTTTCGTTGGATCTGTCGATGTGATTCCATTAGTCCATAAGAGCACCGACGGGTGGAGCCCCATAGTTCATGCATAGCACATATCAGGGTTGTGTTTTTTCTTGTTAGCTTTCTCCACGTGAAGCTTAGGTGGCTTCTGAGCTCTTATTTGACTTATAGCACAAAATATTTCCTAATTCTATTCACTTAGTTGATTGAACATTTAACAGAGGTGCAGGATTTGTAGTACATTTTTAATTAGTTTTTAGAAAGATCTGTCAGCTAGGCTTGTAAAGGAATGATAGGAATGGACAGTGGTTAGATGCTGCTGCTCCGAGTAAAGGGAAACTAGCTTACTAGCCTTCAACGTTTTGATTAACAGCATGTTGGTGATCAGTGACATTATGGGATCTGGGAGTTTTAGTAAAACCCCATCTTAACTGTGTATGAACCTGACGTAACAAGTGAACTCCTTGATGGACATTTTTCAATAAAGGCATTGTTAAGGCCCATCTACTATGAGGCTCTATATATAGTCATCTCCATTGTCTGGAGACTGCATCTAACTTCTCATATTCCCAAGGTTTGTAACATGGTACCAGCTCCATGGATTAGGGTTAGGTTTAGCCTCGTCTAAATCACCCACGATCCATTTTTTACTTGGGATCATCTCTGTTCTTCGGTGCAGCCGTTGCTGCCCGTTCAGCGGCCGTTTGCCGCGTTATCCCTTCGCGTGTGGCCCATCGCCGCGCCGTCCGTTCGCGTGGCCCGTCGCCGCGCTGTCCCTCCGCGCGGGCCGTCATCGCGTCTCGCGCGTCGCGGACGTCCTCTGCTCGTCGCGGCCTTTCCGGTCTGCGCGGCCCGTCGTCGCGCCGGTCCTCTGTTCGTGGCCCGTCGTCGCGCCTGTCCTCTGGTTGCGGCCCGTCGCCGTGCGCTGTCACGCGCGTCGGTCTTCTTCACGCGCGTCGCCCGCAGTCGCGGCTTCTTCATGCGCGTCGCGCGGGATTTCACGCGCGCGGCTATTGTCGCCTGCGGGTCTCGGGCTTCTTCACGCCGGACACCTTCCAGCGCGGATTTCTTCGCACGCCGACCTCCACGTGTGGGATTTCCCCGCGCGGCCTTCACCCGCGGGTGCGACCCATCTCCACGCCATCCGCCCGCGTGGTCCTGTCCGTGGCCTCCCCTGCTCGTCCGTCAAAGGAGTTCTCAGCCTTGGTTAGTGTTTTGTTCTGCCGAGTGGTGCTGGTGCTTTGTTTGCTGCTACTTGGTACTCTATTCTGCTCTGTTCGCTGCTACTGCTCTGTTCTGCCGACTGGTGTTTGTGCTCTGTTTGCTGCCTTCCTCTTCTGCCGATTGGCAAGTACAGGAACAGTGAGTCTGCTCTGTTTGGAGTTCAGAATAATGGCTGACAATATCTCTGGATCTATCTCTATAGCCGCTGCCTCTCACAACATTGCTCCTCAATCTTGGGTTTTGGATTCAGGAGCTTCCTTCCATGTAACATCAAACAAGCATCAATTGATTGACTGCAAGCAAATCGTTTATGGCACTACTATTGTTATGGTCGGCAAGACATATGAGCGCCAGGTCAAGGAGCAAACTGGCTGAACCGCGACGCACGCCCGTGCGCATGCGCCGTGCGCGGTCACCATTGGCCAAAGGCCGAGTCTTGGTCTTGGTCAGCTAGCTTTGATTTGATTAGAGGCTTTCCTTGTTTTTAGCATCAGAAGTAGCATCGGGAGATTGAGTCAGTTTGTTAAGAGTCGAACTTTGCAATTGAAGGAGATTAGCCTGGGTTTGTGTCTTCTCGACACCCTTGGGCGCCCAGTGTCCCGTCTCTCTCTCTCTCTTGTCTCGTGCTGCCATAGCTCCGGCCACGGCACCTCGCTGCCGCCAACGCCAACACCAGCCTCTCCACTCTCCTCCATACGCGCTACGCAGCAAGGCTAAGCGCCATACCAACCTGGTATCAGCCACCCCGCTGTCCATGGATTCCTCCACCTCCGCTGCCTCCACCACCGCTCCGTCGCCGTCGATCCCACCCGCCTCCACCACCATCCCCACTACGGGCGTGTCGTTGCCCCTGATGAACACGACACCGCCCGCACCACCACCCACCCTGGCCTCGATGGCCGAGATGCTGGCCAGCATGCAACTCCAGATGACCGCCATGAACAACCACCTGGCAGATCAGGGGGCGTGCCTCTCGGCCCTCGACGGCAGGCCGGCGTTTCCCCAGTTCGGTCTGCCAGGGTACGGGGGCGTTCCTCGCCTGCCCGCGTCCTCCTCTCTAGTGATCACGGAGATCGCGGCCGGCACTGAAGACTCCTCCGCCTCGGCGCCGGTGGCACCCTCCCTGCCGTTGTCCCTCCCGGCGCCGCCGCCTCCACAGCAACCGGCCGCGGCACCGCAGGGCTTCCAGCAGGCGCCAACGCCGCCGCCCGGTGGGGTGCCGATCACCCAGATCGCGTTCTCACATTCCCCGTCGCCAATTCCAGGGTTCGGGGCCGTGGCTCCCATGCCACACCTGGCCTATGCTCACATGGCGCCATCGGCGTCGTACCCCCCTGTGAGGGAACCGACCAACTAATATAATTATTGTTCACTAATCAAGCTACCGTGGCAGCTTAAGCAGTAAACGGCAATTATACCAGCCCGGTAGCCCGTGAAATCCCGAAAGATCTCGAACTTTCTCTAAGTTACACCCAGATCGCAAGTTCAGCAGTTTCCATTCACTTAAGTTACTTTTACAAAACCTTATAATCCACCGATGGTTGCCAATATAGTCTTTTACAACTCAGGATTTTTAAATAAAACAGCGGAAGAGTTTATTCTTTGCAAATACACCCACACCTAAGTAAATTAAATATAGTGCCAGATCAGGGTCAACTCCGTCAAAAGCAGTTAGATGAGATATAAGAGTTGACTTGCCCGAAGTCTGATCCTCCCGTAGTGGGATAAAGGTCCACCGTGTCGCCACAGCGGTAGTCTTCAAACCTACAACAAACAACATTGGGAATTGCACCCTGAGTACATTGTACTCAGCAAGACTTACCCGACCAAAAGAATATAAAGACTCTTTGGTGGATGCCAGGCTTTATAGTGGGTTAGCCGACTCCTTTGTTTGCCGAAAAGATGAGCTTATTAATAATCATTTAGTGATAAAAGGACTCTCTAGCTTAACCAATTAAGTAGATCCTGCCATTACTACATTAGCACCTGCAGCTACTCACAATTTTAGATAGAAGCAACCAACATTAAGTAACCGCATTGATTGAGTAATCATTAACCAACATGAGTGAACATAACCAACTCGCACAAGAGATATTATTGGCGACAGTGCCGCTGTCTCGATCAAGTGTTCACTGTCCAGGAACGATGGCGATTATAATCGATTGCAAACCAGCTGGCGGGTATTCCTCACACAAACCACACAACTCCCGTCGGAGTCGATTAGGTCACCATGATCTACTCCGGTAGAGACGCGGGATCAACATACCACCACCATGACCAGGGAAACTCCCGGCAGCCAACAGGTAAGCGTGCCCATCAAATGACACCGCCCCATCTTCAGGTCTCACTCTCCGGGCCCTTGTTACACACACCCCCATCGCCGGCATGGATACATGGCAGTTGAAACCCGGCCCGAATAGATTCTTGGCTTCGCGGTTGGCACCCACGCCTTTCCAGCTAAATGTGAGGCATTGTTCAACATGATCAAGGACGTACAAAGCCATATTTCTTTAGAGATGATTTAGAAGGCCACATGGTTATGTTCATATCCAACATCTCACTATTCTCAATCCACAAAGGGGTAGTAACCACCTATTCTCTGCGAACGATGGTCGATCATCCGGCTTCTACCGATTAAGAGAGCAGGCCGAAGCATGTAGTCGACCCTGTACTTAAAATAGGGTAATTCTGGTGGCAGGGTTGTCCTGATGCAACTATGGTTCTGTTGACATTTCTGAACGCAATCACTAGAGATAGATAGAAAGTCTAGTCCCCGGCAACGGCGCCAGAAATGCTTGTTGATATTTGGTAACGCAATTAGGAAATGATCCGCAAGCGCACGGATATCGGTGAGCACTTCACCCGGGATATTATCCAGAGTATCGTATTTATATTTTTACCACTAGGAGAAAGCGTGCATCTGACTAACCCAAGTCTATACTTAACCCCTGAGCTACAAACAAGGTAATGAGCGATATAGAGAGGATTACTACCACAGTCTTCTTCCAACCTATGTCAAGCTTTGCGACTACTGCTCTATTGGGGAGGCTCACGGAATCTAGACACCTCAAAGGATGTTCGACTCGCACCTATAAACCCTATCAATCCTGCTAACGGGATGTGGAATACAAAGGTAGCTACGGAAATGTCACGTTCCTCGCTACTACCACGGGTCCGGCTAGACAGGGGATATCTATGAGTGAACCTAGCTCAAGCACCACGCTTACGCTACGAACGATTACTCTATTCCCAACCGGAAGCGAATAAAGTAAACTCGTAAACCAAAGAGCAATAATAACAAGAATTTACTAGTATTAGAAGTTGAATTGCAGAATGATCCTAGAACCAAGCCTCGGGTTAGGAGACTTGATCCCGCAGGTACAACCGGAGAGGAGACACCGACATGCCGGGCTTCCTCCAACTCTACCTCCACCCTATACTCTCTCTATCTATCTTGAATGCTAGGCTCTAGGGAGGAGATCCATACAAGGGACCTCTCTCACCTGATCCCTTCTGGAAAATAATGAATTAGGGTTTCTAGGGATGCCTCCTCCAGGGGCCAGGGGGCCTGTTTATATAGCCCCTCCAAATGAATATGGGCCGTCGGATCAAACCGACCTTAATCGCACGGTTTTCCTTAATCCTTTAGGTCGGTGGAGCATAATCCGCGAGACGGAGCCTGATTGGCTGCCAGGGCAGGGCGGGCGCCCTAATTCCCAGGGCGGACGCCCTGGGCTTGGGCCCGTTCGGCCTCCCGTTCGTTCCCGTGGCTTCTGGAATCTTCTAGATGATAGAAAATTGCGCGGTCCGTTAATATCTCTATGTAAACCCGACGTGTGGGCCTTTCCTCCGTATTTCTTGATAACCCCCTGCAGAAATAGACAAACACCAAAACTTGTGGAATTCTTTCAGATAAAACCCTAAGTTTGGATGTTGGTTGTATTTGGATCCTTTTCTTTATTTATTTGATGATTATATTTGGTACTTAAGGACCGTCAACAAACTCCCCCAAGCTTACCTCTTGCTCGTCCCTGAGCAAGGATAGACTCATTGATGGATCAGAAGTTGCTGTAACGCCTTTAAACGTTGACGGTACACATGCTTTCAAATAAGGTCTCATCTCTGAGTTAGAGTAAACTGTCAAGACTTAAAACTTACTCATTTTACCTTTCACCATGGGGCTTGTAACCGTCACCTGTATCTTGAGTAGTTAAAAGATAGAACGGTCTAGTCAAACGCCATGTCTCTTATTCTTGATCAGCTATAGCTCTGGAGTTTTTGCAGATTTTCAAATTAAACTCAGAGATTCCTTGTATGACTCTCTCAGATCTCTCTTTTGTGGTATTTCTGGATCCTTACCAAGGCAGTGATAGTATATGCCTTCTCTCTCAAAGTATATGGTATTTGGGGTATCTTGTACCCCTAATTCTACTGTCGGACACTTGTCCATTTTTACCTCTCGTCTCACTTTTTCTTTTCTTCGAGGTTCCGAGCACTTGCTCCTTTTTATTTCCTCGTATTCATTTTTTTCTTTTCTTCGAGGTTCCGAGCACTTGCTCCTTTTTATTTCCTCGTATTTTTTAGAGCAATCTCCTCTTGAAAATATAGCAAGTGGTAGTAGATAAAATAACTTGAGCATTAAATTCACGGGTATAACGGGAATGGAATGATGTTTTTGGCTATTCTCTCCGGGGTTAGAGTAGAATAATTTTGAGTAAATCTGGAGATGGAAATGAGTGGATGTATGTGGATGTGTACTTCCGGAGTAGAAGCAGCATGTATGGACGTGCAAGTGAATCTTGATTTTAACCACATGACAAGTTCCTAAGGGTCTACACAGCTCGACCACACTCAATGCCCATAAGCAGTAAGTAGTAAAAGTGTGGCTCTTAATCTAACAAGCATGTATATATGGTCTGTGGTAGGAATTTAAACTCTCATCATACAGAACTCATCATGCAACATTTTAAAGATTTTCAAAGATAAAATTCTCTAGAACTCTAGCATCTCTAGGAACAAGATGGACATGACTCTCAAAACCTTCCCATTTCATATCCGTCAACTACCTAGACTTAGATCAAGCATTTGCTACCCACAAGTTTCGGGTTCGAGCAAATCTCAAATCTAAATAGTTGTGTCCAAAATTCGGGAGAGTGCAAGGTTAAAAACTAGGTACTTGAGAGGAATTACGGCAGAGCAACTATTCATCATTTCCATATAAGAGCTTATTCTATAGGGTTTATTTTAGCAGGCAAACTCTTCACATACTCTCCTATATTTTATTTAGCAAACTTAACAAATAGATAGATAGATAAGCTAGTGATACTTAGCTGGATACAAGGGGGTGCTCTCCCCCAAGCTGGATGTTGACATAGTCTGTTGGTGTTGCTGACTGGCCGTGAAGGCGTCGTTGCTCCTCCCGGAGTGTCGGGATAACGGTGTAGAGACAAAGATCGCGACTATTGAAGACAAGACTCCGACAAGGGATAGGACATCCTACGGCCTGTTAGCTCTTCTTGATCCTTTAAATTCTGTGAGGCTCAAATAGACAACAAAGCTTGTGGAACTGATTAAGCGTTAGTGATAAACCTCTAAGTGTTGGATGTCTAGAACCTTCTTAACATAAAATCTTTTTAGCAGATCATAATATTTTTGCAATTTTATATTTTATGGTATGCAGATAGAAAAATGCAACTAAGATGAAAGCTTATTTTTATGCCACCACAAAGTGGATATCTTTGTGGGTTGTCGCACCACAAAATTATTCACATGGGGCTTAGCATTTTCTAGATGCAATGCAAGACAAAATTATTTTCTTTTCTAATGTAGATGTAGCAAAATAAATATGCAACAAGAACTGATTATGCAGAAAGTAATTATGCTAAAGGAAAGACTTATGCAATGCTGAAATGGGAAATATGGATAACTACCAAGTTACCTCCTTGGCGAGGGTTCAGTGTTTTAAGTCCTCTGAATATGACTTCTTGTCATGTTCACTCCTTTAGTGCATCATTTGATCCCAAAGGTAGAGACCTTGATAACTACACCTCTTGAGATGGTAATTCTTATTTAGTGTGCATGTTGCAGGTTCAGAACTTTATCACTCGAGCACCCTGTGATGACGAGTAGATGCTTCTAGTAGTCTTTTCCCTAGACCTTGTGCTCCATTTATTGTTTCTTCATTCTCTGCAGAGGATTAGTGGACAACACATACCCGAAGGAATATAATAACAAGGGCAGAGTTGTCATAGAGCTATAGGTCATATTCTATGCTACAGAAAAATGGGGTTGGAAGCTTTAATTAGCATAGAACATTTACTCAACATCACTTCTTCTCTTAAAGATTTATTTTACTTTGTCTTAAGTTTGATATGTGTGCAAATGTATAGAGAGAAAGTAATTGCGAGTAGAGGGATTGCAAACCAGAGTGCTAGAGCGACAACAGCGTGAGAAGAGGAAGAGCATTGTTGGATCATCATTAGAGGAGTTGGTGGCCTTCCTCCCCCAAGCTTGTTGTTGCTCGTCACTGGAAGCCAAGTGTGTCTATTGAATCATCGCTCGAAGTGTGTTGTAACTTCATGTTCTTAGACATTGTCTGTCCTCTGTCCTTAAATCTGTCGGAGAGGGATTTTTGATTATAGGTCCGTTGAGCAAAGATCTCTCCTTTGGATTTTGGTCTTCTTTGGACTGTCCAATTCATGATATAAGGATATGGATATTTGCATGATCTTCTTTCGTCAACCATTCTTGATTTTCATTGAGTCTCGGTTGACTAATTGATGTTCATTGGAGATGTAGACTCGAGTTCTTCCTTGATGGTATTTTCTTCTGGCGGCATGGCGAAGAGTTTCAATTAATGTTACGCCATTCGTCTTGATGATCAAAGAAGGGACTTCATTAATATTTGTATGCTGGCTTCATCTCCGATAGCCTAGGGACATCATCTTGCAAATGTAGTTGTTCATGGTCTTCTTGGGCTTGGTCGGTAGTCAACCCTTGATGGTGATTGGTTGACACAGGGATGCATGCTTTTCATGCCATGCTTGTCCTTGCCGCCGACGTGCAAGAATTTGTCTTCAAGAGCAACGAGAGCGTGTCTTTGGTTGGCCAAAATGAGGTGAGTTGCGCCCAACTTCTCATTGGTATCCTAGCTCGAGTTTTGGGTTCAGTGTTATGATGTCTTCAAAGTTGCTCATCGCTTGTCGCCTTGTTCATTCACTTCCTTAGGGTGAGTGCTATTGATGTAGATCCTTCTTGGGGCACTTTTGTCTCCTTTGTTCCACCACTGAAGTGGTGATTTGGCACGCTCATCATGAATAGGCACGCCATAAATTCTTTCAATTCTTTCTCGGATGATGAATGAGCTATATCTTCTGTGTGAAGTTGTTGGAGTTCAACATATGCCTTAGTTCATCTCTGATGTGAGTTCTTCTCTTGACTTACCCGATTTGGATTTGGATGTTTTTCTCATAGGGTTAGTCCAACAAAATATACCAGTATCTACTACAACACAATTTTAGTTCAATAACCAAACTAGACTCCATGTCTAATCTAATTAAGGAAGGCAATTTAACCTAAGCACCACGCTTAATTTAAAAGCCTTTAGAAGTACTCATATGAAGCACCTCCAAACCAGAGCATATTATAGCAAACAAAGGCAGCATGAGAGCACTACATAGATTTACTCAAACAGTGATGGCAGAGCATGATTGATGTTTAGCAATTTGAGCATGCCAAAGATAGGGACAACCAAAATAATGTAGCAACATGGCAAGGAATCTATTTATGGAAGTATATTCCCCAAGCTTGAATTTGGAAGAAATCAAGATTGGATGAATCATGAATGTAATTCAATGTTGCATAATGATTGGTTGTACATACCTTGCATTTGTTATTCCTTCGATCTTTTTGTATCGAACCTGGAAAGGTTAGTGGCAAGAATACCCGAAGGAATATTTTCGTAATTATAACTCTATGCTCAATTAACAAGGACAACACAGTAGAAAGGTGAATATTTATGCCATGATCTAAACAATGCTTGTTTTAGGACACTAAGCTTGTCCTTGGGAAACCTTCAAGATGTGAATTGGTGAACTGGTTTCCCCTCAAACACCAATCTAAGTGCACTAGTCTCAGGATTCAACACAACGAGATCTGCAATATTTATGATAAACATATGTGTCCACAACCACCCTTTTATCATCTTTAGGAATAGGGAGCATGAGGGGGTTTAAGATCTCGTGTGGGGTAATGTTGGGAAGACTAAGTGAATCAGGAGATTTTTCATATGAGCAAGGTCTTGATGGGGTGTCAAAGAAGTAACCACTTTGCTCATTGAAGTCTCCATCATTTTCCTCTTCCAAGGGTGATTCATCATAAAAGTCCAAAAATTCCCTTGGATCATCTCTTAAATTGATCTCATCTAAGGCCTTATCCATCCATTCAGTGGCAATAGCACATGGGTTTTTAATGCTCTCTTGCCATGGATGTTGCTCTTTGTGATCCTCCATATGGTCTTGATGATTTCTATGCGTGGGATAGCTAGATGGATTTCTAGGATCATTGGGAGGTTTAGGAAAAAAAGCATAGAATGAGTCATAGGGGTCAAGGATGGGTTTAAAGATGGGTTTGCATTCTATATCTGATGTGGTCATATAAGAGAAGATAAGAGTGGTTTCTAGATGGCTGTGCTCTCCTTCTATGACATCACTTGACATGCCATCCTTGAATCTTTCTAAGTGTCTTTCAAAGGGATTGGGTGTGAGACGCTCCCTAAGAGATCTCTCCCCGAGAAGATTTATAATGCATGCACTAAAAGATCTCTTATGAAGTGGGAAGTTTATGCTCCTCTCAAAATCGCCATCAAAAAGAATTTCTAAGGGTAGAATTACTTCTTCCCTTAGGGGACTTTGGAATACTACTGGTTTGGGATGGATAGCCAAATCATGGGATTGAAATGTTTGCAATTTGGCTATGAAAACTTCCTCTTCTTGTTTGGGGGATGATTCCTTCTCTCCCTCTAGGATGTTATCATGAAGGCTAGTGTAAGGAGTGTGTCCACTAATAATAAGGACAAACCTCACTTCACTAATGGATAAAGACAGGAAAACTCCTCCAAAAGCGATATTATTAAGACCCATATACAAATATTGAAGAAGAACATGGTCTTGTAAGGCTAGGTCTAAACCTGAATTTATAGGAAGATTAAAAGATTCCCTAGGTGTAGCAAAAAGTTCATTACCTACTTGATCAGAAGATAGGACTTTGGGTACATTACCTTCTTGATTAGAAGATAGGACTCTAGCTGTAGAAAAGGGTTGGCTTTGACCTATTGCAACCACACATGGGCGCAGCTCATAACTAGATGTGAGAATCATGGGCTCTATAGGTTCTAAGCTTGCGCTCATGGGTGCAAGAAATTGATAGATAGGCATGGAATTTGGTTTATCTATAAGGATAGAAAAGAAAAGGCAAAAGAAAAATACAAAAAGATAAAAGTATAATACAAGGTTAAGCATGACTTAAGGTTATCTCAGCAGACCGTCTTTCTCCCCGGCAACGGCGCCAGAAATGCTTGTTGATATTTCTGAACGCAATCACTAGAGATAGACAGAAAGTCTAGTCCCCGGCAACTGTTGGCGGTACTTAAACTCATTTCTAACCCCGCCAACTCTAGTCTAGGCAACACTAATTTTCACCTAGAATAGGCCTCTACTCTAACTATTTTCACAAGCAGTGGTGCAGAATCTTTGTTTTGCAGACATACTTAATTTTCACCTAAAATGGACCAAGACATGAAGAAAAATACATGGGTGAAAACATCTTTTATTTTGGTCCAAGCAAAACAAGAGAAAAAAGAAGGGAAATCCAATTTCGAGGCCGGCCCCAACCAGAATAACCAAGCATGGGCCAACCAGGGGCCCAACAAGGAGGCAACCGACCAAAGCCGAAGGCCGGTGGGGCCCGGCCCAGCGCGAGCGCGCCGAGGCGCGCGCGCGCCCCGTCCGAGCGCGGCCGGGCCCGGCTTCGGTTGGTCGGTTTGTTTGCCGCCTCGATGGTCGGTTCGGGGGTGTTTTTGACATTTGCCCTACGGAAACCGACCATCCCACTCCTATATAAGCATGGGCAAGCCTCCCCCCTTAACAACAATTCATTATTCATTTTAGTTCTCATTCTTCACCATACCTCCATTCCATAAGTGTACAATAGAGAGAGTAGAGCCACTCTACCTAGCCTAGCTAGAATAGAAGTAAGGAGTGAGAGAGGAGCAGAGTAGAGCATCTCTTCAAGAGAGCTCTCGGGAAGCTAGTCTTCCACGGGGCGGAGTGCCGGACTTGTCGGCTCCTCCTCGCTTGTACCTCTACGGCGTCTTGCTACTTGAAGTAAGACATCGTGTTTATCTTTCGGTAATACCTTTGAGTAAGTTATTCTTGCTTGTTATCTTCTTGCGGGTTCGTCGTTCATCCCCGTGATGGAAGCTCTAGTAAGAGGACCCCGATAGAGACGGAGCTCCCGGCCACCGCTAGAGTTGTAGCAACCGGCATAGACGTGGTGTCTAGGCTAGGACCTACCTTCGTTTGCCTCGTAGTCCACGGTTGAGGTGGTAGGCGGCGGTGGTGACAGCCCCGTCCGTCCCTTGTAATCCCCCACGTCCGGCTACGGCGTAGCCGCAGTCGGCATCACTTGGCGACCAGTGTGCGATCCGGTGCCCGAAGTAAGAAGTTTAGCAACGAGTTTAGCCATCTCCTAGGCCCATTACCCTAGAAAACCTCATTACCTAAGCTATCCTACTCCATCTCCGGGCAACCTCTCGGTTAGAATTAACTCACAAGCCGTTCTTCGTGAAAGAAATACGATACCCGATTACTCACCGGTGAAGTGCTATAACGGTGATTTCCGTGCGCTTGCGGATTTGGCTGCACACGCTAAGAAACGCCAACAAGCATTTCGGCACCGTTGCTTGGGAACGGTTGTCGCAATTAGCTCGAACTTAGATTGCCCGTGTACCTTGACCTACCTTTGCTCCACTTCTTTTGTTTTATTTTAGAAAACAAAAATATTCATGGAGCAACCAACCATTTACAACCTATCCGCTCCGAAGGGCGAGCTCATTCAAACACCCCAATCCTCGAAGCCTATCACAGGCTTTCCGAGTATGAGCTCCGCCCGGCTTTATAGCCATGGTTCGGGACCAAGCCTTCTCGTGCTTGGAATATGAAAACCCATATGATCACCTACGGGAGTTTGAGCAACTCGTGCATGCCTCGACCATTGCGGGGATGTCACAAGATACATTGCGGTGGAAATTGTTTCCCTTTTCCTCCATGAAAAGGCGAAGCAATGGTACACCCAAAATGTAGGGAAAGTAAACGGAGATTGGGAAGAATTGCGTAAGCATTTTTGCTTCACATTCTACCCCATTTCTCGTGTCGCTTCTCTACGACAGGAGGTGCTCAGCTTCCAACAAAAAGAGAACGAAACCATAGGTGCAGCCTGGGAACGCTTTTTGATCCTAACACGATCAGGCCCAGACCTGTCTATTCCTAACCATGTACTCTTACAACACTTTTGGTTAGGATTAGACAGAAATTCTGCCCTATTACTCGATGTAGCTGCCGGAGGGTCGTTCCAGCACAAAACCACAGAAAGAGGGGCAAGCTCTCTTGGATCGCATCCAAGAGATCGAATGCTCCTCCCTTAGAACCCATCCGTGTAGAACCCGAGCCAATAAAAGAGGATGTCTCTTCGGCATCTGCCGAGCCTTCCCAATCCATAGAGAGACCCTCTCCCGAACCAGAACCCAAGACGGAAGAACCCATGGATCTTCCGGCTTTCGAGGATGAGCTTTTTGAAAGTTTAGGAAATACCTCGAAATATGAGTGTTGCGCAAAGCCACCAATTCCCGTTGCTCCTAGCGAACCCCTCGATGAATTTTTCCTCAAGGAGTCCGTTAGAGAATTAACTTCTGTTATGAGCTCGGAATGGTTGGCAGAAGGTGAGCTCGCGTCTGAAATAATTCAGATTCGCGCTCCATCTTCTACCCGCCGCTGCAAAATCCAGCGGAAATGGGTGGATGTTTTGTACAATCCTACCGTTGGAGCGAATATAATGTCCTACTCCTATGCACTTACATGTCTAGGAGTAACGTCATTTACCCCAACAACACGGTCCTTAAGAACACCCGCATTCCGTCCAAGAAGGACTAGGGATTGTACATAACGTGACACTCCACCATTTAGATGTCGAAATGGCCCCGGACTTCATTGTCTTTGACATCCAGAATTCGACATACTTATCGGGCATCCCCGGAAACACTCTTTGACAATCCGTCAAAAACAAAGGGAAATTAACGTGAAACTAAGGCGAGAAACATTCCCGATTCAAGTCACTAGAGCCAGAACTCAACCCGAGCCTCCCCTAGTATGCCCATAGAGGTTCTAGCGGTTGACATGTTTGAGTCACCCGAAACGTCTTTAGATAAGGATGCAGAATTCTTTGTAGAAGAAGAAGACGAGTTCGGGAGACAGCTTGATCTTCCTATAGGGGAGAAACCACCTAGACCTCCGCTTGAGCTTAAGCCCTTACCCAAAGGCTTACGTTATGTTTTCCCGAACGGCGACACCCAAACTCCCGTCATCATAAGTGACCAACTTAGTGATGAGGAGGCGACCAAACTCATAGCCGTCCTAGAAAAACATAAGTCGGTCTTCGGGTATTGCTTAGACGATCTTAAAGGGATAAGTCCAACGCTGTACCCATCGCATTCCCATAGAGCCATCTAGCATACCTTCACGAGAACCTCGGCGTAGGCCGAACAATGCGATGCGGGAAGTCGTGAAAAGGAAGTCCTAAAACTTTTTCGCGCCGGATAATCTATCCCGTACCACACGTGATTGGGTTAGCCCGGTCCAAGTGGTTCCCAAAAGGGAGGAATGACAAGTCATTGAGAACGCTAAAAACGAACTCATACCTCAACGAACCGTCACCGGATGGCGAATGTGCATTGATTACCGAAAACTTAACAAGGCAACAAAGAAGGATCACTTTCCGCTCCCCTTCATTGATGAAATGTTGGAACGGTTAGCGAAACACTCCTTCTTTTGTTTCCTTGATGGATATTTAGGATATCATCAGATTCCCATCCATCCGGATGATCAAAGCAAAACGACCTTCACATGCCCCTACGGAACGTACGCATACCGTAGGATGTCGTTCGGGTTGTGTAATGGACCCGCATCATTTCAACGGTGCATGATGTCTATCTTTTCGGACATGATCGAAGAAATCATGGAAGTTTTCATGGACGATTTCACCGTCTATGGAAAAACTTTTGATCATTGTCTCGAACAACTTAGACAAATGGTCTTGCAAAGGTGTCGGACAAAGATTTGGTACTTAATTGGGAAAAGTGCCATTTCATGGTCCGAGAGGGCATTGTCCTGGGGGCACTTAGTGTCCGAGAGGGGAATCGAGGTAGATAAGGCTAAGATAGAGGTTATCGAGCAACTACCTCCCCGGTAAACGTAAAGGGAATCCGTAGCTTCTAGGTCATGCGGGGTTCTATAGAAGATTCATCAAGGATTTTTCACGAATCTCTAGACCCCTCACGAACCTATTAGCTAAAGATGCTCCTTTTGAGTTTACCGATGAGTGCTTGAAAGCATTTAACACTCTCAAGCAAGCACTCATCTCTCGCACCTATCATCCAACCTCCCGATTGGTCTCTACCTTTTGAGATCATGTGTGATGCAAGCGATTATGCAGTTGGTGCGGTCTTAGGCCAAACCAAAGATAAAAAGCATCACGCGATAGCTTATGCCAAAGACTCTAACAGAGCTCACCAATTATGCCACGACGTAAAAAGAGCTTCTTGCTGTAGTATTCGCTATCAACAAGTTTCGATCTTACTTAGTGGGCGCGAAAGTGATCGTTTACACACGATCACGCCCCTGAAATTCTTGCTCACTAAGAAAGATGCGAAACCACGCTTGATCCGCTGGATTCTTTTACTCCAAGAGTTCGATCTAGAAATAAAAGATAAGAAAGGAGTAGAGAATACCGTAGCAGATCATTTGTCGCATTTGCAAGTCACTAACATGCAGGATCTGCCCATCAATGACTTCCTTCGCGACGACATGCTATTGGCAGTAACGGACTCCAACCCCTGGTATGCAAACATTGTGAATTACATGGTTGCGGTCATGTACCACCCGGCGAAAGCGTGGAAAGCCGGAGGTTGAGAGCCGTCGTCATCTATAGGATGACCCGTACCTGTATCGAGTTTGCTCAGACGGCATACTAAGAAGATGTGTGCCAATAGCAGAAGGGATGCAGATCGTTGAAAGCTGTCACTCGGCACCATACGGAGGCCACTATGTAGTATTCCGCACTCAAGCAAAAATCTGGCAGTGTGGATTCTTCTGGCCGACGATGTATGCTGACACCAAAGAATTCATTCGGAGGTGTCGGAAGTGCCAGTTCCAAGGTGGCATCACAGCTCGCAATGCAATGCCCCTCCACTTCAACCTTCAAATAGAAATGTTTGATGTGTGGGGCATTGATTTCATGGGGCCCTTCCAGAAGTCCCAAGACTGCGAGTACATCCTTGTTGCTGTCGACTACGTCTCCAAATGGGTGGAGGCCATGCCATGCCGAGCAGCTGACGCAAAGCATGCTCGAAGGATGTTCCACGAAATAATCTTCCCTCGCTTTGGTACACCACGCATGGTGATCAGCGATGGAGGATCACATTTCGTTGATCGAACCTTCGAGCATTCCCGAGAGAGCTAGGGGCCAAACACAACATCGCCACACCTTACCACCCACAAACCAAGGCCAAGCCGAGACCTCGAACAAGCGGATCAAGAACATCCTACGTAAGACCGTCGATGACATGGGGAAAGGATGAAAAGTAAGCTTCCCGATGCACTCGGGCATACAGATCGCTTACAAAACCCCCATTGGCATGTCACCGTTCCAGCTCGTGTATGGGAAGAGCTGCCATTTGCCAGTAGAACTCGAATATCGAGCCTACTGGGCAATTAAGAGCTGGAACATGGACCTCAAGCTAGCCGGAAGAAACCGCCAAAGGCAAATCTCCGATCTTGAGGAATGGCGAGAGAAGGCATACCACAGTGCCAAGCTCTACAAAGAGCGAACAAAGAGGTGGCACGATAACCGGATAAAGCCCAAGGAGTTTCGGCAAGGCGACAAGGTCCTACTATTCAACTCCAAGGTAAAATTGTTCGGTGAAGGAAAGCTTAGAAGCAAGTGGAAGGGGCCATATACCGTCGTCGACGCATCGTTTCATGGCGCAATCACAATCCAGGACGACAACGGTAACATCTCAAAGGTAAATGGCCATCGCTAAAACCTTTCCTTGAGCCTTCTTATCGTGCAAGGTTAGACCAAGAAATTGATAGAATAGATTTAGTCATGCCGATAATTCCTCGATTAAATTCAAAGCATGACCTTCTTTTATTCTATTTTCTCTTGCGTCTATTTATTAAAAAAATTATTTTTATGTTATTTTGTGCGGGAACCCCGTAGTTCTCTCTAATCTTTTCTCTAGGATTTTTTTCCCACACAAAAATATTTTTTATTTTTTCAAAATATCAAAAATCTTCTAGATTTTCGGTCACAATCAAATTTTCGCGCCATTAGAATCAAAATCACCAACAAATTCGAGAATCAAACAAAGATCGGCTGAGATGGAAGAAAACCAGGCCCGAGCTGCACCCAGGCTGGCGCGCGCTCGCGCCCAAGGCGCGCGCGCCGACCGGCGCCCTCGGTGCCCGATTTTCTCCCATCTCTTTCCCGTGCCGTGGCGATGCCGATGATCATGGTGATTCGATCCCGATGTGCAAGAGATGCGGGGATGGCTCATTCTCTCCTATAAATACCACCCTCCTCCTCTCATTCTCTTCACACCAAGACAAGCCTTGTCTTCTACCTCTCTCTCCTCTCCACACCAGCAAGGGTGCCAATGGCGAGCCATATTCTAGCCCTCTACAACTCCGCCGCACTCCCAATAGTGAGGCTCCTTCCTTCACTCAAGAGGACCTAGAGAGAGAGGCCATAGGCAAGAACCTATAGCCACGCTAGCACCATGGAGCGGCGGGTCCAGCCATGGGGACAAAGCATGAGGTCAACAGCAAGATCAAGACCTCCGCCCGGTGCCAAGGTAAAGGCCGCACCAACAAGAAGGCCGACCATGGGGGCAATCCGCCTTAAGTCCAACCTCTCCAAAATGAGAGCATCAAGCAAGCCTTCATCGCACCACTCTCCAATGGCACTTCATCCTACCGTACGGCCGCTAGCAGCCCCTTCAAAAATTGCTTTAGGAATAGACCCGCCTAACGGTGGCCGTGGGAAAGGGGTCACTCCAAACCCCGCAAAAAGGACCACACCTAGGCCAAGGAGCATCCTCGTCCCTCTCCACGAATCCCTAGGAAAAACCTTGGAAAAGCTCCTACCGAGGACAAGAGTGGCGAACCTCGCCCAAGAGTTCCCACTATAGCTTTCCTCAATAGTCGCCTAAACGGGCTCTATGACATTGCGGCCGAGATGCAATCGAAATAGGAACTAGGGACCTCAGCACCTTGACTTAGTCAAAGAAGTGAGGGACTTGCGCCATAGTTTCTCCACTAAGCTCGACAGGGGGTAGTTCGCGCACCCAGCAACAAATATGCGCGCAACCCACCGCAAAGAGTTCCCACTTGCAACTAGGCACACACACGCTCTTTCCCTTTCAATCATTTTCCTTTCCAAAAAAGTTTTTTAAATTCCCTAAGTGTGCCTCTTGTATCAAATTTGATTATCAATGAAATTTTTATTATATATATCTATTGTGTCTTGTCTCCACTTGTTTTTGTGTGCATTTTAAGAAAAAAAGACAGTACAAAAACAAGTGTGGGGAGGCACTCGCTCCTTGACGCGCAAAGATTTTCGACACGACAAAAAAACACAAGTTTGCGCGTCCTCTCTCTCCCCGCTAACTCCCTTTATTGCTGAAAATAAAATAAATAAAACTAAAAATGTTGCAAACTCCATCTCTTATTTTCACCAATTGAGAACGACTTGCATACTTTTTATTCCTTGCTATCTTGATTGTGTGAACAACTTGTGCAATAGGGACCCCATGTTTTATCTAAGTTATTGGCAGGTGAGATATAGTAGAATGATATGATACTTACCAACTCGTGCAATGGACTTGGGTATTTTTATGCAAAAATTTAAAAACTTTTTAGCAAATGATCCTCATGTGATAAGTGTTATGTCCTACCGTAGCCAAACATCTACGCTTATACTTACAAAACCCGTTTAGCCACTTATAGCGATGTCAAGTCTTGAGATTCTTGCTAGAGATGGCCTTATCCCCAAGATCATTGCATTCACCCACCAAATAAATATGCCGACTCTCACGTTGAGAGCCGCGCACAGCATTCGCCCGCCAAATAAATATGCCGACTCTCACAGTGAAAGTCGCGCACTCATTTCATCCACCATTTCCACCAAAAACGCTCAAATTCTTACACCGAGAATTGAGCACATATTTTCCACATTTTCTCCCTCTTCCACCAAATTACTCCTCCAACAAGTCATGCATCTCTCTCTCCATCATTCATTCAAGAAAGGTATGGACTCGTTATTAGAAAATCCTACAAAGAGAAGCATGGTTCGTGAATAAGGAAGAGTTCTTTTTCTCCAAGGTCTTGAGATAGAAAAAAAAAAAAAAAAAAAAAAAAGAGCAAAAAAAAAGAAAAAAAAAGAAGAAATAACGCAAGTCTTAGAATTGTTCTTCAAAGTCCATACCTTCTTGCATTTTCATTCAATCAAGAGAGAAACATGATCGAGAGTCCACAAATATTTTCTACACTTGCACTTGCACTTGCATCATCTAGGGATATGGCCTTCTCTTCATGACATCCAAATTGGCTTGACATTGAGACTCGTTTATCATCCATACCCAAAACTCCACATATCACCAGTAGTGGTAGGATGATCAAGAACACCCGGATAGGACTAGCCACCCGAAAAGAGAGAGACTTGAGAGTATCACATGAGGAGCTAAGGCTAACTTTTGCGAAAAATTCTAAAACCCCAAGTCTCAAAGCATGGGTAGTGTGAGTTGACTTGATTTCAAGCTATTCCTCCTTCAATAGCAATAAGATAACTTGGTAGCCACCATGAATATTCACAAATACAGGAAAAGCTTGGAATAATCAGATGCGTCAACTCTTGGGAGAATACAACCACCTAGTTCTTCATCCTTTACTCGAGGACGAGCAAAGAGCTAAGTGTGGGGGAGTTGTTGGCGGTACTTAAACTCATTTCTAACCCCGCCAACTCTAGTCTAGGCAACACTAATTTTCACCTAGAATAGGCCTCTACTCTAACTATTTCCATAGTGTGGTGCAGAATCTTTGTTTTGCGGACATACTTAATTTTCACCTAAAATGGACCAAGACATGAAGATAAATACATGGGTGAAAACATCTTTTATTTTGGTCCAAGCAAAACAAGAGAAAAAAAGAAGGGAAATCCAATTTCGAGGCCACCAACCGAGAATAACCGGCATGGGCCGACCCGGGGGCCCAACAAGGAGGCAACCGACCAAAGCCGAAGGCCGGCGGGGCCCGGCCCGGTGCGCGCGCGCCTCGAGGCGCGCGCGCCCATCCGAGCGCGGCCCGGCCCGGCCGGTTGGTCGGTTTGTTTGCCGCCTCGATGGTCGGTTCGGGGTGTTTTCGACATTTGCCCTACGGAAACCGACCATCCCACTCCTATATAAGCATGGGCAAGCCTCCCCCTTCAACAACAATTCATTATTCATTTTAGTTCTCATTCTTCACCATACCTCCATTCCACAAGTGTACAATAGAGAGAGTAGAGCCACTCTACCTAGCCTAGCTAGAATAGAAGTAAGGAGTGAGAGAGAGCAAGAGTAGAGCATCTCTTCAAGAGAGCTCTCGGGAAGCTAGTCTTCCACGGGCGGAGTGCCGGACTTGTCGGCTCCTCCTCGCTTGTACCTCTACGGCGTCTTGCTACTTGAAGTAAGACATCGTGTTTATCTTTCAAGAATACCTTTGAGTAAGTTATTCTTGCTTGTTATCTTCTTGCGGGTTCGTCGTTCGTCCCCGTGACGGAAGCTCTAGTAAGAGGACCCCGATAAAGACGGAGCTCCCGGCCACCGCTAGAGTTGTAGCAACCGGCATAGACGTGGTGTCTAGGCTAGGACCTACCTTCGTTTGCCTCGTAGTCCACGGTTGAGGTGGTAGGCGGCAGTGGTGACAGCCCCGTCCGTCCCTTGTAATCCCCCACGTCCGGCTACGGCGTAGAGCTACAGCCGGCATCACTTGGCGTACCAAAGGTGCGATCCGGTGCCCGAAGTAAGAAGTTTAGCAACGAGTTTAGCCATCTCCTAGGCCCATTACCCTAGAAAACCTCATTACCTAAGCTATCCTACTCCATCTCCGGGCAACCTCTCGGTTAGAATTAACTCACAAGCCGTTCTTCGTGAAAGAAATACGATACCCGATTACTCACCGGGTGAAGTGCTATAACGGTGATTTCCATGCGCTTGCGGATTTGGCTGCACACGCTAAGAAACGCCAACAGCAACGGCGCCAGAAATGCTTGTTGATATTTGGTAACGCAATTAGGAAATGATCCGCAAGCGCACGAATATCGGTGAGCACTTCACCCGGGATGTTATCCAGAGTATCGTATTTATATTTTTACCACTAGGAGAAAGCATGCATCTGACTAACCCAAGTCTATACTTAACCCCTGAGCTACAAACAAGGTAATGAGCGATATAGAGAGGATTACTACCACAGTCTTCTTCCAACCTATGGCAAGCTTTGCGACTACTGCTCTATTGGGGAGGCTCATGGAATCTAGACACCTCAAAGGATGTTCGACCCGCACCTATAAACCCTATCAATCCTGCTAACGGGATGTGGAATACAAAGGTAGCTACGGAAATGTCACGTTCCGCTACTACCACGGTCCGGCTAGACAGGGATATCTATGAGTGAACCTAGCTCAAGCACCACGCTTACGCTACGAACGATTACTCTATTCCCAAACGGAAGCGAATAAAGTAAACTCATAAACCAAAGAGCAATAATAACAAGAACTTACTAGTATTAGAAGTTGAATTGCGACCAAAGAGCAATAATAACAAGAACTTACTAGTATTAGAAGTTGAATTGCAGAATGATCCTAGAACCAAGCCTCGGGTTAGGAGACTTGATCCCGCAGTACAACCGGAGAGGAGACACCGACATGCCGGCTTCCTCCAACTCTACCTCCACCCTATACTCTCTCTATCTATCTTGAATGCTAGGCTCTAGGGAGAGATCCATACAAGGGACCTCTCACCCGATCCCTTCGAAAATAATGAATTAGGGTTTCTAGGGATGCCTCCTCCAGGGCCAGGGGCCTGTTTATATAGCCCCTCCAAATGAATATGGGCCGCTCGGATCAAACCGACCTTAATCGCACGGTTTTCCTTAATCCTTTAGGTCGGTGGAGCATAATCCGCGAGACGGAGCCTCGATTGGCCGCTGTGGCATGGCGGCGCCTAATTCCTGTGGCGGCGCCCGGGCTTGGGCCCGTTCGGCCTCCCGTTCGCTCCCGTGGCTTCGGAGTCTTCTAGATGATAGAAAATTGCGCGGTCCGTTAATATCTCTATGTAAACCCGACGTGTGGGCCTTTCCTCCGCATTTCTTGATAACCCCCTGCAGAAATAGACAAACACCAAAACTCGTGGAATTTCGGCGATAAAACCCTAAGTTTGGATGTTGGTTGTATTTGGATCCTTTTCTTTATTTATTTGATGATTATATTTGGTACTTAAGGACCGTCAACAGGTTCCAATCAACGCCTATAACTTAATGCATCACAAAGAATAAAAGGACGCAAAGTAAAACTTTTGCAAACCGTAAGAGGGATGCTCCGGGGCTTGCCTTGTTTAGAAGATCGAGGTTAGAGCCCCAGGTACTCGATCACTCCTCGTCGGATTCCTGGTTCTTGATCACTTCGCGTGCGGATATCCGTTCGCGACTTGTCCTTCTGGCTCCTTAACTTCACGACGAATGTTCTACACGTGATCCTGGAATGATGCGTATGCATATGCATGAGTGCGTGCTCATCGGTATATGCATGATCATGAATGATAGGTGCTTAGGTATAACTAGCACATTTAACCTTCTACTCCTAGTACTAGCAGAAAAGCCAGTAAAACCAAAGAGATACACTCAAGCAATATCATCCTAAGCATTTCATCATGACACACTAAAAGTCAATCCATCACCTATCTTAATCACTATGAGTCATCGTCATCAAGTACTATACACCACTTCACACAACCGGGCTTTTTCTGCCAATTATCGACATACAATTGGCAGTCCAGTAAAATAATCATAACTGGAGTTCTATTAACCCTAGGGATATGATTGAGGACAATCTGGAAAGCTTATCAAATTTCCCATCAATCATCTCTAGACACCCAAACATGATGCCTAGCTAAACTGGCCCTAAAACAGACAACACTAAGACTGGTTCCGGGAAAACGACCATTAACAGCCTTCTTAACCAGGTTGCCATAGCCATAGCTCCTAAACTAATCACCCAATGATCACCAAATTTCACCAGTAGACTCCTATACTATTTACAAATCAATCATATAAAGGCAAGTTTCCCAGAAAACCAATTTAGCATAGGGTTAAGCATGACATTATGTAAGCAACCCCAAATTAACCGGCTTATGGGCTGAACAGCAACCCATAGCTACATGCTTCCTAAAATCCTACAAAAATTACAGTAGATAACTCTTGGCAATGCCAGTGCATCATCCAAGTTTCACCCCAATTGGATGACCCTACTGGCCTACACAAAATTGACATGGCAGCACAAAACCAGGGACCTGAAAATACTTTGTACTACCAACTTGCTCCTATCATGGATCCAAGCATACACAGGGCTACCTTATGGCATATAAGTAGCCCACAAAAATTATGAACCTCAGATTCAACCTATATAATTGATTTATGAATTTATTTCGACACGTGCAACAAACGGCACTTGAACTACAACTCCAATTTTTCCTACAGAAAGTATACCTCATATCTTTACCACAGCAAAAGCATGACAACACAAGATCATAGGAACAAGAATCACATTTTTCAGAGCATCCTATAATTACTTACGAATTTCACAACCTCCTTTAAACATGCATAAAAGGGATAAATCATAACTAATTATTTTCCTACAGAACACGGTTAGTTTCATATTTTTATAAAAACTAGACATCCTCATGAGCACAACGCGAGTTGAATCACCCAAAACGAAGCTACCAATCTTGAGATATGAATTTCTAGAGATTCAACAAAAGATCTACAAATAGAACCCTGCAGCACTATTCCTCTGAGTCGTTCACATAGGTCCCTCAAATTCGTCGAATTTTAACCTGAGGTCCTTGCGTAGGGGGAACAAGGAGGAGGCGGCCGGCCTTGCGAGTTCCGGCGGCGGGGAGCCTCCCTGGCGGCCAAGAAGGGGCGGCGGAGCACCAAGGGACCACTGCACACTCCCTGGTGGCCTTGTCCCGGCGCGCGACGGCCTGCGGCGGCGTGGCCACGCACGCCGTTGGTCCGGCGGCAAGGTGCGCCGGCGGCCTCGCCTTCCTCGGTGGCGAGGGGACGAAACGAGGGGTGCACCGGGTTCGCGAAGGCGGGACGCAGCTGCTGCGCGTGATGATGGAGGGGAAAACGGCCGCTAGCGCTCGGGCCGCGGCGGCGGCGAGAGCGGGCGCGTGGCGGTGTGCGGCGCTGCGCTCTCCCGGTTGGTGACGAAGGCGCGCTGCGGCGCTGTGTTCGTGGGGAAAAAGGTGCGGCACCGCGAGGTGAGAGCGGTCGCGGTGGAGGTGTTGTGCGGGGGTGGTGCTACGGAGCTCCGCGGCGGCCGGCAATGGCGACGTGCCGGGCTCGGCTCGGGAGAAGAGAGGGAGAGGGGACAGAGAGAGAAGGGAGAGGGAGAATGGAGTGGGGAGGGAGAGTGGGGGCTGGCGTCCTCTCTGATGGCGCCCAGGAGCGGCAGAAGGAAGGGAACGCGTGGGCGACACGCGGCGGTCGAGCTCTGCCATGGCCGAGGGATATTTCCCTCTTCGCCATTTTAGTGACGGCCATTGACTGTCCGTCACGGAAATAGCATTCCCAGGACTTGAAATACAAATTTGTTTGTGCTATATCTCCTAAAATAAGCCGAATTAGAATAAACTTTCTACATGAAAGTTATTCCTCTTGAAGAGTAGATTATTTTGTCTGAAAGGAGTTTGGCCAGATTCCTCCTAGTTTTGGAGATATAGTATCCAAAATAAAATACCTCTAAAATCCCCTAAAATAGAAAAACAGCCTTCAAATCAGTCGTTTTCTGCTATTTTGGAAATCTTCCACTCATTTTCATGAAAAGTGAGTATTGGAACTTTTGATCCTTATAAAATTCCACACAAAAAAGGTTTAAGGTGCATCGCCATGCAAAACTTCTATCTAGCATTTTTGAAATGGTCAAAGCAAGCACTTTTATGGCCTATCATGATCAACACAAGTAGAAGCAAGATTAACCAAAGTTGTTAACATAACCTTAGGTTCATTTGGTGTCCTAATCTTGTCTAGATTATCTTAGTGAACAATCATCAAGCACTTGTATTAATTAATCACCTTTACATGCATCACAAGCATAATCAAGCAAATTGAAATCAGACGTCGAGGTGCATTGCATGTCAAACATTGATTTAGTGCAAATGACAGGATTATGCTCATGATGTGCAGAGTTAATGAATGATTAACATCTGGGATGTTACAACCCCCCCCCCGCCATCATCGGATTGGGAGTCCGCCGTCGCGCCCAAGTACCACAAGATCACCTTCGAGACGTATGATGGCCGCGAGGATCCGCTGGGGTGGCTCAACAAATGCGAGCAATTCTTCCGCGGCCAGCTCACTCGGGAGGCCGACAAGGTGTGGATGGCCTCCTATCACCTAAAGGGGGTCGCCCAGCAATGGTACCCCGTCCTAGAGACCGACATGGGCCGCCCGTCGTGGCCAGATTTCCGCAGGTACTGCATGCAGCATTTCGGCCTCGCCCTCAACACCAACCACCTGGCCGATCTGGCCAGGCTGCCTTTCGATGCCAATGTGGACGCGTACATGGAGGCGTTCTAGGCCAGGGCGGCGCACGCGGGGGACCTCACCACGCTGCAGCGCGCCAAGCTCTTCACCGGCGGCCTCCCCGACTACATACGCGTGGATGTGGAGATGCACCAGCCCCAGAACCTTCAACACGCCATGTACTTGGCTTGGGCATTCGAGCGCCGCAACGCGCCACAGCGGCCGGCCCTCCCAGCTCCCCAGCGGCCGGCGCGTCGTCCCGGGGGCGCTCCACCGACCCTGCCTGCCCCCGCGACAGGCACCACGACCGACTCCACCAAGGCCTTCAAGCGGCTCACACCCGAGGAGATGGCCGAACGCCGCAAGCTCGGCCTCTGCTACAACTGCGACGAGCAGTTCGCCCGTGGGCACAAGTGTGCCCGACTCTTCTACCTGGAGGCGCCGGATTACACTGTCGAGGAGCCGGCGGAACAAGACGACACGCCGCCACCAGACGAGGAGGCCCAGTTTGACCCGGACAAGCCGATGACCTCCCTATCCACAGCAACGGGCATCCGGGCGTGCGACACCATGCAGCTGCATGTCAAGATTGGCGCCCATGAGTTCACGGCGCTCTTGGACTCGGGGTCGACACACAACTTCATCAACCCTGAGGAAGCACGCCGCACCGGCCTTCAGTTCTTCGACAGCGCGGGCGCCCATGTCATCGTCGCGAATGGCGACCGCGTCGACTGCCAGGGCCTCGCGCGCGGCGTTCAGCTACGCATCAGCTCCGAGAGGTTCACGGTGGACTGCTTCTCCATCCCCTTGGCGCCGTACGACATGGTCCTCGGTCTCACGTGGTGGAGGTCGTTGGGACCCATCCTCTGGGACTTCGCGTCGCTTCGCATGGCATTCTCGCTCCGTGGCCGCCGAGTGGTGTGGACCGGCGTCGACGCGCCGGCCGAGACTTCCTCGACGTCCCTGTTCACCACCGACCTCGGCATCGACAAGGGCTCCGAGCGCGCCCTCCTGGACTTGCTGCTGGACTCCTACCATGATGTGTTCGCCGAGCCCGAGGGGCTCCCACCGGCTCGATCGTGCGACCACCACATCCACCTGAAGCCCAACACCGAGCCCGTGGCGGTCCGCCCGTACCGCTACCCACAACTTCAAAAAGACGAGCTCGAGCTACAAAGCGAGGCGATGCTCCAGCAAGGGATCATCCGGGCCAGCAGCTCACCCTTTTCCGCGCCCGTGCTGCTGGTGAAAAAACAGGACGGGTCTTGGCGTTTCTGTGTCGATTACCGGGCCCTTAATGCGGTCATGGTGAAAGACAACTTTCCCATCCCGGTCGTTGAGGAGCTACTCGACGAACTCCACGGCGCCAAGTTCTTTACTAAGCTTGATTTGCGCTCAGGCTATCATCAAGTGCGTGTTGCTGCTGCAGATGTCCACAAGATGGCGTTCCGGACACACCATGGACACTTTGAGTTCGTGGTGCCCTTCGGCTTGTCCAACGCCCCCTTGACATTCCAGGCGCTAATGAACTACGTCCTCAAGCCGTTCCTCCGTCGCTGCGTCCTCGTCTTCTTCGATGACATACTGATCTACAGCTCCTCCTGGACGGAACATCTCCGACACCTGCGCACCGTCCTCGACGTCCTCCGTGCGCACCAGCTCCACCTCAAGCGGTCGAAGTGCGCATTCGCCACCTCGGCCGTCCACTACCTCAGGCATGTGATCACCGCAGAAGGGGTGGCCATGGACACGGCCAAGGTGGCAGCCGTGCAGTCCTGGCCGTGCCCTCGCGCTGCTCGCGGCCTACGCGGCTTCCTCGGGTTGGCCGGGTACTACCGGCGGTTCATCAAGAACTACGGGATCATCGCCGCGCCACTGACGCAGCTGCTTCGCAAGGACGCGTTCCAGTGGTCGGACGCCGCCGAATCCGCCTTCTCCGACCTCAAGGCCGCCCTCACCACCGCCCCGGTCCTGCACCTTTTGGACTTCGCCGCCACCTTCGTCGTGGACTGCGACGCCTCTGGGTCGGGCTTCGGCATCGTGCTGCACCAAGACGGCGCGCCCATCGCCTTCTTCAGCTGGCCGTTCGCCGCGCGTCACCTCAAGGTGGCGGCGTATGAGCGCGAGCTGATCGGGCTTGTTCAGGCGGTGCGCCATTGGAGGCCCTACCTTTGGGGGAGGGCGTTCGTCGTGAGGATGGACCACTACGCCCTCAAGTTCATGCTGGACCAGTGCCTATCTACAATTCTGCAACATCACTGGATTAGCAAGTTGTTTGGGTATGATTTCAGGGTGGAGTTTCATCTCGGCCGCTCCAACATCGTCGGCGACGCTCTCTCCCGGCGGACGGCGAGGAGCCGCCGCCGCCACCATATCCGTGCGCAGTGCCGCTTCTCGGGCCGTCTCGGTGCCGACCTTCTGGCTCTTCGACGACTTGCGCCGGGAGGTGGACCTATGCGCTCGCCGCGACGCCGTGGCCGCCGGGGACCATGGTGACTCCTGGGGCGTCCGCGAGGGGCTACTGCTGCACAAGGGGCGTGTCTTCGTGCCCAGCTCCTCGCCGATCCTCGACGACGTCCTCCAGCTCGCCCACACGGGGGGCCACGAGGGCATCCAGAAGACACTGTTCCGTCTCCGCACGGAGTTCTTCGTGGAGCACGATCGTCACGTCGTTGGCGACTTTGTGCGGTCCTGCGCGATTTGCTAGCAGAACAAGACGGAGAATCTACACCCGGCCGGGTTATTGCAACCCCTGCCGGTGCCGTCCCGTGTGTGGGCGGACATCTCCCTCGACTTCATCGAAGCCCTGCCCAAGGTCCATGGCAAAAGCGTGCTGCTCACGGTGGTGGACAGGTTCTCGAAGTACGCTCATTTCATTCCACTCGGCCACCCGTACACATCTTCGTCGGTGGCCCATGCCTTCGTCCAGGATATTGTTCGGCTCCACGGCTTCCCGGAGTCCATCGTCAGTGACCGTGATCCAGTATTCACAGGGCATGTGTGGAGCGACCTCTTCTGTCACGCCGGCGTCAAGCTCCGCATGAGTTCTGCGTTCCACCCGCAGACGGATGGGCAGTCCGAGGCTGTCAACAAGACCATTACTATGTATCTTCGATGTTTGACAGGTGATCGCCCGCGTGACTGGCTCGACTGGCTCCCTTGGGCCGAGTTCCGCGTGGATCGGCTCGATCGGCTCTCTTGTCTCTCGTGCCGCCATAGCTTCAGCCATGGCACCTCGCCGCCGCCAACGCCAACACCAGCCTCTCCACTCTCCTCCATACGCGCTACGCAGCAAGGCTAAGCGCCATACCAACTATCCACACAGCTGATGGTACTTCTTGTCATGTTACTCACGAGGGCCCCTTTTCCTCTCCTCATTTTTATGTGCCTGATATATCCTTGGTCCCTCAATTATCAATGAATTTATTATCCGTTGGTCAAATAGCCGATATGAACTCGCTTTGTTGGATTTGATGATTCATCATGTTTTATTCAGACCGTAGCAACGGGAGTGTTATTGGGACGGTCATCGGCGTAGAGATTCCTCTAGCCTCTATGTTTTGGACACTCTACGTCTTCCTTCTTCAGCTACTCCCCGCCGTGTGTCATCAACCGTGTCCTCACCATCCTCATCTTTTGCCAAATGGCATCATCGTCTTGGACATCTATGTGGATCATGTTTGTCCACTCTTGTTCATCAAGGATATTTGGGTCGGTTTCGTTGATTCTACCTTTCACCGTAAGGGTTGCAAGCTTGGAAAACAGATACAACTTTCGTATTCAGCTAGTGCGTCTCATTCTGTTCGACCATTTGATCTTATTCATTCGATGTCCGGGGTCCCGCACCTTTTGCTACCAAGGGTGGTCACAAGTATTATGTTATTTTTATTGATGACCATTCTCGCTACACATGGATTTATTTCATGAAACATAGGTCCCAGCTTATGTTCCATTTACCAATCCTTTGTTCGCATGGCTCACACACAATTTTCTACTACTATTAGAGTTTTTCGCTCCGACTGTGGTGAATACTTGTCTCGATGCTTTTCGCCAATTTTTGTCCTCGAAGGTACTCTTCCTCAACTCTCGTGCCCCGGTGCATATGCTCAAAACGGTGTTGCCGAATGTAAACATTGTCATCTCATTGAAACAGCTCGCACACTTTTGATTGCCTCTTTTGTTCCTTCACATTTCTGGGGAGAGGTTGTTTCTACAACTGTTTATCTTATTAACAGACAACCATCGTCCAAATTATCTGGCAAGTGTCCTGGTGAAGTTCTTTTTGGAACTCCTCCTAGCTATGATCATCTCCGTGTTTTTGGATGCATGTGCTATGTTCTGCTTGCACCTCATGAGCGAACTAAGCTGACTGCTCAGTCAGTTGAATGTGTTTTCCTAGGATATAGTCCTGAGCATAAGGGCTATCGTTGTTATGATCCTTCTTCCCATCACATGCGTATCTCTCGTGATGTCACTTTTGTTGAGAATCATCCTTTCGTTTATAACTCCTCTACAAAGTCATCATATGCTCCTACAGAGTGCACATCTTTTATGTCCCTTCCCCCTATTTCCATCATTGATGATATTGTTCCATCATTTGTGCCTCCTCCACCCATTCATGTTTCTTCCCCACCTTCCCCATCTGTTACAGTCAGTCCTGATTCTTCAAATGTGCCACCATTTCCATCTCCACCGCCTCCGCCTCCACCCTCACCTCCTCCACCACCTCACTCTTTTTCCAAACCACCTATCACACAAGTTTTCCATCGTCGCCCCAAAGAACCTACTGCTCTTCCTTCTAGTTCTCCCACCTTGGTCAACCCTGATGAGGCCCATGTTGATTCGTCTAATAATAATATTGATGAGTCTCCTATGACTTTTGATGAGTTACAGGTTGCCCCTCGATATAATCTTCGCGACCGTAGTACTATTCGTCCTGAAGAGAAGTATGGTTTTCCCCATGTGCATGATGTTGTTGATGAGCCATCCACTTACCATGAAGCTTCTCGTATTCCAGAATGGCAGCTAGCTATGTCTGAGGAACTGGCTGCCCTTGATCGTCAAGGCACTTGGGATCTTGTTCCATTGCCATCGCACGTGGTACCTATTATATCTAAGTGGGTATTCAAAGTTAAGACTAAGTCAGATGGCTCGGTAGAGAGATATAAGGCACGTCTTGTTACTAGAGGTTTTCAATAGACTCAAGGTCTAGATTATGATGAGACATTTGCCCCTGTTGCTCATATGACAACGGTTCGTACATTAATTGCAGTATCTGCTGCTTCTTCTTGGTCTATATCTCAAATGGATGTCAAGAATGCCTTTCTTCATGGTGACTTGATCGAAGAAGTTTATATGCAACCACCCGCGGGTGTTGTTGCTCCTCCAGATATGTTTGCCATCTTCGTTGTGCTTTATATGGCCTTAAACAAGCTCCTCATGCTTGGCATGAGCGTTTTGTATCCGTGATACGGGCCGCTGGTTTTTCATCTAGTGATCATGATCCGGCTTTATTTATCCATTTGTCACCACGTGGTCATGTACTTCTTCTATATGTTGATGATATGCCGATTACGGGTGATGATGAGGATCACATTTCCTATGTGAAGCAACAACTTAGTGCTGAATTTCAGATGTCAAATTTGGGTCCCCTCAATTATTTCTTAGGCATTGAGGTCAAGCAATCTACCAAGGGGTACTATCTTTCTCGGTCTAAGTATATACAAGATCTTATTACTCGTTCGTGCATCACTAATAATCGAACGGCCGCAACACTCATGGATCTTTACTTGCAGCTTCGTCCTACGATGGTACACCACTTGAGGATCCCTCCGGATATCGGCACATTGTTGGTAGTCTTGTTTATCTCACATGTTACCAAACCCGATATTGCTCATGCAGTTCATATCTTGAGTCGGTTTGTGTGCCCCTACTTCGGTTCATTTTGGTCATTTACTTCGTGTGCTACGATACTTACGGGGGACATTATCTCGTTGTTTACTCTATACTGTAATAGCCACTACAACTTCATGCTTATTCGACTCCACTTGGGCGAGCGACCCGACAGATCGTCGTCCATAACAGGTATTGTATTCTTCTTGGCTCCTCTCCTATTGCCTGGAAGTCCAAGAAACAGTCTTCAGATCTCATTCTAGTGCGAAGATGAGCTTCGAGCACTTGCCACTACTACTGCAGGAATTGTATGGCTTCGATGGTTGTTGGCTGATTTTGGGATTTCTTGTGATGCTGCCTCACCTCTTCGTGTGATAACACTGGAGCCATCCAGATTGCCAATGATCTTGTGAAGCACGAACTTACGAAGCATATTGGTGTTGATGCCTTCTTTACTCAGTCTCATTGTCATCAACACACCATTGGTCTGCAGTATGTGCCCTCAGAGCTGCTGTTGGCTGACTTCTTCACTAAGGCATAAAACTAGAGAGCAACATGAATTGCACTTGCTCAAACTCAATGCTTCAAATCCTCCGCTTCCACCTTGAGTTTGAAGGGGGGTGTTAAGGCCCATCTACTATGAGGCTCTATATATAGTCATCTCCATTGTCTGGAGACTGCATCTAACTTCTCATATTCCCATGGTTTGTAACAGGCATTACATAAATGGAAAATACAAGTATATCAATTCTTCTAAAATCTTTTTTTTTTTTGGGCGGACAACTTCGACCGGAATGGGACAATCGCTGGAGATGGTATGCCAACCTTACTTCTATCTTTTTGTTTGGATATTATTATATTGTACCAATTCAGACTTAATGTAGACTGTAGCCACAATTTTGTAGGTGCAATACTGTGTAAAAATGTTTTAGTTTATTGTCTCAGGTTTCATGTAGACTGAATTTATGTTTCAGGTTCTCTGTTAATCAGTGGCAAGATTGGCTTGGTGGTCTCCATACCCTAGGGAGACTGATCGACGCATGTGAGCATAGCGACCTGATGGAAGGCACTTCCGTATGCTTCCTCTATTTCACCTCATGGTTAAACTTTGTGTTTTCCCATGAATCTGTTATAGACAGAAAACTTAGTTGTCAAGGTTTAAGCATTCTTTCTAATTCTTCTTATAGACCACATATCCATACCATCACTGTCCCTCTGATGCATAAATGATCAGTCCATTTTTTAATTAGCTATAAGATTATTGGCAATTTATAGTTACAACATTCTTCTCATTGCTTGTTCTTAGGGCAGCTATTAAACTTCAAAGGGAGTGGTCCAGAGGAATTGCGGGAGCATCATGCAGCTTTTGTATTTTAAACTCTACTACAATGATGTACAAACCTTTTGCATATTCGATAAAAAAAATGGGGCAATCGGTGGTTGCTACATTGGTGCGCAGATCTGATTTGGTGAATATTCCAAGCAGCTTGGTATATCTCGATCTGCGACCACCATCCGAGTGGCAAAGAAGGGCAACCGACTGGCAAAACGATGGATACCCTTGTACAGAACACTAAAGGATTGATTGTAAGAACATGATGGATGATTTACTTTTGAGAAAAATTCAGAAGTGCTTAGGTTTTGTGTTTAGTTAGCTCGATAGATGGAATGTAATCTTGAGGCCTTTTATTATTTTTATTTTAGTTGAAGTTAGCTATTTGACATTGGGCTCGTGTAACAATCCTTTGATATTTCTTTTGTGTCGACTATATAGGTGTTTGTAGCAAATTAAATATGCTTTGGATGAACTTGGTATCGGCCCATGAAACTTTTGTAGCGCCTGATCATTTATGGGCATTTCGAGAATGCTCCATTTTGTTGATACCTCGATATACATGCCTTATATAGTTCGATTCATATTTCATTTCCGCTTGTACCAGTGATGCAAAACAGATCACATGTCGCTTTAAATCCATTATTGACATCAACATCATATTGAAAGTCCTTTTTATTAGAGTAACAAATTGAATTAACATAGTTTTTTTTCACCCGTAGCAACGCACGGGCATTGGCTAGTGCATAACTAAAACCAAAATCCTCCAATGTGGAGTATCCTCACAAATGGGAGAATGCCCCCTAAGTTGCTTTAACATGGGAAAGACCCTGTCAACTTAATATGATCAAGGGTTCTTTTCAAGCCATAGCGCTCAACAGCCCGATAGCCAGCTCTAAAACCATCTCCATATCCCACAGAAGAATTTGTTTCGATTAGGTGCTTGACGAATGCCCCAAGCTTCTTCTCGAATTCGGTCTTTGCACCCTTCTTTGAAGATGTAGGACCTGAGGATGATGAAGACGATGATGCTTCTGAGCTGGATGCGACGTTTCTACTAGAACCAGCGATGATTTCTGACTCTAACCACAGGTGGGACAGAACTTGGCAGATGCCTTCTTCAACCTCAATACTAAGATTTTGGAATCCTATAGAAACAAAATCATGTCAGCAACAAAAGGTAGCACTTCTCTTTTTTTTTGGAAGAAAATAAGTGCACATATATAGTGATTCATGTGAGTCTCCTTACCTTTGAGACAAAGATATGCATGCATCAACTCGTGGGCAAGAATGGAACCTGTTAGTAATCTGCGTAGCCATTATATTAACAGGAGTAAGAAGGTCAATCCAGCCTTGAAGGATGACTTTAATAAAAGAATAAAGGAAGAAACAATGAAGATAAAACAATTGACCTTGGCAGACCATATAATATAAGGATGGTAATCACTTCACACCGCTCAGACAGCTTGTATGGTTCCATAATCATATCTATGATTTGGTTTTCTAGCTCAATCTTTGGTATTTTTAAGATCTTGAAGAACTGCATCACCCAGTACATGGATATTCCTAAATTTTACCTCTGCCAGTATTCAAATCCACATAGAAATGTAACAATATTTGAAGAACTCACTGTTCTGATAATTTTCTTTACAGAAAGACATAGACCACGTCTTTCGGGTGGGTGGTGGCCCTTAAGCAAAGCAAAATACAATATCATAAGTTAGGGACTATGTCAAGTATTGTGCACCAAATAACCAGTTTATGTCACTTACATTTTTCTCAGCTTCCAAGGTTTCATTCATAGCCTGCCTCTCAACCAAAAGTAATGGAATTTGCCGTTCTACTTTCATGTTCAAACCTTCAAAAAATTCCTGAATATCCTTGTAAAGATGTTGACATTCTGGAGTATCCATTATTGAAGAATTGAGACATTCCAAGCAGAGTTTCCTCCCATCATCTAATGTGATGTACTTGATCTCCCTTGGCTGAATTTCAGGATGGAAGGAGCATAAGAACATAGACACCCAGGGCAACTTGTAATGCCATAGAAAGAGCCCAGTCGAAAATGGATAATTGCGGAAGAAATAAATAAAAGAACCAATAAAGGCACAAAACTTAATTGCAAAAGAGCTATGTGTTGCCTCCGCAGGCTGAGCCCACATATTGGCTGGACGAGCATCTTCAGCAATGGCCTCTACTCTAGATAGGTGATGAGGGTCAAAACACCACTCCAGTAAACCCTCTCTTATACCCCCTAAATTTGTTGGCACCCTACTTTCTCTCCAACTCCCTCTACTCCTGTTGGCCCTCTACTCCTCCCGCTACTTTTTCTCTCTCCTCTTCTTCCCCTACTCGACGCCTATACGCCCTATACCTAGGCGACTTGCGGCTTTCGTTGCTAGCGCCGCCGCCGGGGTTCGCCTGGCCGCCGCTAGCGCCATCACCCTGGCCGGCCCGGATGTCGTTGCGCCTTGCTTCTCCACCACGTCCGTCCCTCCGATGCTGCATCTTCTCCGCGTCGGCGCCCCTCCAAACACGGTGGCGGGCCCTCGGCGTGGGGCGACGAGGCCCTGGCGGCCATGGCTCCCGGCGCGGCGAGGCTCCCCGACGAGCCCGCCCTGGCGCGGCGAGCTCCCCGGCGAGCCCGCCCCAGCTCGGCCGCCTTGCCCCGATGTGGCGACCCCGCGCCCACCCCGGTGAGCCTGGTCGGCGCGGCGAGCCCGCCCAGGCGCGACCTCCCTTTCCTGTGGAGCGGCCATGGCTCCACGCCGCCACAGCACTGGCCTCTGCTCCGTCCATCGATGGAAAGAAGAAGATAGAAGAGGATGGCATGTGGGTCCCACATGTCATCCTCTGCTAAGATGGATTTGAGGGGCCTGTTTTAGGTAGTGTTGCTGGAGTAAATCATAAAATATGGGTAGAATGAAAGTAGATAGCACCCTAAACAGAGAAGTAGGGGGTGTGTTTTAGGTAGCATTGCTGGAGATGCTCTTAGAAAGAGTACCCCTGCTTACACTTTTGTCGTCATTTGTGCAGAAGGATTAAATGAGAGGTCAGAAACTGGGCTATATGCTGGCTCCAACATATCTATTTTCAGACCACATAACAACAGGTGACACGGGCCCTCGGGTATTACATACCATGCTGGCATTCTAAAACTAGCAGTGAAGTGCAATGGTCGCAACTGAGAATTGTAACAACAAAATGACTAAATGATGTAGCTGCTCAATCTATTCAACGATGATGTATAGGGAGCTATACTGATTCCAAGCAAATCTGTTGTATTTTCTAAATGTTAGTCAAAACTGACCGGCTTCCCAACAGGAATTGAACAGGGAAACTGGTCCCGTTGACAGATATAAAACCCTGTACTGACCTCCATTCGTTCACAACTGCAGCACCTAGGAGTGCCATCATTTTCATGGGAAGGACAGTACTTCTGCATCCAGAAAGGATGTGCTCTGTATTCAATGAGGCCATCTCTATTTGTTGGAATCTGGGGAAGAAAGACATAATCATTGCAGTTATACAGACGGATCAGAAAATATAATTCTGATCAAAATACCATCGTGCTTATCCATACACTTGAATCGTGGGCACTTACAATGTTGTTGCAGACATCACATTTTGGATGAAAAAACTCTTTGTAGCAGGATTTGTGGTACGGCTGATCATCATGCATAGCAAACTGCACAAAGATGCATTATCATCAATTAGAGCATTGATTCGAAGAACACTAAATGGAAAAAAAAATACTACTCTGATACTCTCATACCTCATACTCTGATATGGGCTTGTTGCAAGCAAAACATCTGAAGCATTGAGGATGCCAAACTGAATCCATACAGCTTAGGAAACGTCCATGGCCAATTGGGTTTTGGCATCCAGCGCAAATCCTACACAAATAACAGGACTTCTGGTCAAGTCAATGCTGGAAAAGAACTACTGACATCTGACAATGATAATAAACACGGAATGGGCCACAAAGCAGATATAATGATATATGCAGTTAAGCATATGATGACTTAATTACACACGGCGTGCTAGCATATGTGCAGAGCTAATCATTCCATGAGTTTTTTTGGTACTAGCAAGATGACACTAACTCGCTACTTCTATAATATTGTCATCCAATTATCAGTTGAATTCAGATCACCTAAGAGGGTAACATGATAAAACCATTACATGACACTTAATTACACACGCTATGCTAGCATATGTGCAGCGCTAATGAGTCCATGAGTTCTTTTGGTACTAGCAAGATGACACTAACAGCTACTTGTATATGTATTGTCATCCAATTAGCAGTTGAATTCAGATCACCTAAGACAGTAGCATGATAAGATCACACTACATGTTTAGACCATCTTTTTAATATGGAAACAAAATAGGAGACTTGTATGACTTATTTTTTACAACTAAAATATATCAAATAAATCAGCGCAAAAATAAGCACCTGGGTCCGTCGAGGAGAGGAGGAACATTCAGTCGAGGAGGAGACTCTGCATTCAGGCTCTCCTGCAGAGCCCGTGCAAGTTGTTCACCTTCCTCCAAATTATAGTCAGTATCTACCTGCTCTGTCGGTGATCTTTCCTCGTTGATAACTTGCAAATTCGTAAGGTCACTTAGAATCTTGACAATCTCCTCTGTTGTTGGTCTTTCTGCCGCATTCATTTGCACACACATTAGACCTATTTGAATGCACGTTTTTATTTGCTGCGAATCCTCTTCCTGTGATGTGCAACCCAAGTCGTCCAAACGTTTCTTCCACTTTTCAAGTACCTGTGGAACTGGAGTTTTTAGACTGAGAGTTGGAAAAGTACTGCACATAGGGGAGTGGACAAAATTTCATTACCTCATCAACAAAATTCTGCGTAGACTTTTCGGTACTCTGCGGGTACTCTCTGTGCCCCGTGATGATCTCTATTATTATTACACCTAGACTGAATATATCTGTCTTCTTTGTGATTATTCCATGGTCCAAGTATTCTCGTGCCATGTAACCGCTGCATAACATCAAGGAGGAGACACATAGTAAACGCATTTCAGTTTATCTCTAAAAAGAAATTATCCTGGGAGCATTCCACTTACAGTGATCCCACCAAACTCCTAGTGTAGATTGGAGACTGTTCTTCGCTGAGGAGCCTTGATTGACCAAAATCCGTGATTTTTGGTTCCATCTCGTTGGTTAGCAATATGTTGGCAGGTTTTAGATCCGAGTGTATGATAGGAGTATTTTGTGGGCTTTCCTCGTGCAGGTAATGTAAACCACGACAAACTCCTTTAATTATTTTATAACGCTCGTGCCAATCCAGTCCGCAAGATTCATCTGTATGTGCAAATAACAATAGATAATCACATTTTATAAGTGAAGTTTTAAAGAGTTGCGTATTAGCAGGCATTATTCCCTTTTGTGAACAAATCAACGTACAATCTGCCAAACAATAAAACAAATCAAATGTATGATAGTATATATATATATAGACCCATTTGGCACGGCTCCACTTCACCCGCTGTTATTTTTTTGCTTCAGCTCTATTAACAACTCTATCGGTAGCGCTGGAGCCGTTTTGATAAACCTTTTGGAAAAATAACTCCACATGCAAAGTTTTTTAAAACATGCTCTCATAGAACCCCATGCAGGGCCCACCGAGCGAGGTAAAACTGGATGAAACTACTATTTTTGCTCCACACCTTTCATATATCCTTTGTGAGAGCACGGTTTGGGCTCATTGGGTGAAGCTGTGTTTAGTTTTTTCATATTTGTTACAAAACGGCACCAAACGGCTTTAGGAGCAGGTAGAGAAGCTATGCCAAATGGCGTCAAAACTTGTCAATCTAGGTTCTGAGTCCTATCTCGCTGATGGTATCCAACGATTTTTGAGCCTATTTGATATAGGTGAAGCAACTTTTTTGGCTTTGCCTGGTGGAATAATTACACCGGTGAAACTAAAGTTATTTTAGAAAAAAATTGGTGGAACAACTTTTTCTAGTAGTTTAAAAACACTAAAATCTATTCTATACTATAAAAGAGCGAAGGAATTAGAGGACACCCACCACAAATCTCCTCCGTCGGATCAGGCTAGATCGTCCATCCAACGATCATCAGGGTGGGACGATCCTTAGGTGACAGGGTGTTTCGCTTCACGTGGAACCTACCCACGGCCGCGGCACGACGCGCGGCATGCAGCCGTCGCGCTACTCCGCCCGAAACGCACCCCTCGCGCGACTCGTCGCCTCCCTCCCCGTCCGCTCGGTCCCCCTCGCTACTCCGAATCCATGATCCGGCCCCCTCTCTCCCTCTCGTGTAGGCCATGGATGGGAAACCGCCGCAGACCAGCCGTCCTCATGATTCCTCCGCAGAGCAACGCCGCCAACCGATCCCTCCCTGCATGACTCCTTCCCATCCACTCGGTCCTCGCTTCCTTCCCGCGAGGCCGCGAAACCGCTGCGCGGATGGACGTGCCTGCCGGCATGGATGAGGACGACGAACGCCGCTCGTGGTACACAGGTAGATGGTTGCATCCTGCTCCTAGAGACGTCGGGGCGTCAACCAGCCCAGCGGAGGCGTCTGCCGGCATGGACGGCGGATGTCGCTCGCCCGCTGCTGGTGCCGCCGCCGCCTCATCTTCCCCATCCCCGCTCTTTTCTACTCCAGCCCCGACGAGGCTCCGTGGCTGCGTCCGCGCCGTGGCGCAACATCGCCACACCGCGGTGATCCCTGTTGTGCCGGCTTGCTGTGTCCACACCCTCACACCTTGCATCGGCATGGCTTTGATGACCGCAGGCACCCTCACACCTTGCATCGGCAAGGCTTTGATGGTTGCAGGCATCTCAAATCTCAAGGGGCACAGGAGCAGGAGGAAGGTGTGGTAGGATTGAGGATGACAATCCATAATTTTTACCGTCGTTCACCAGCAGCCGACGTCTTCTCTCGATGAATGGAAATTTGATTATGGTATGCCTCTCAGTCTCACGTCACCACCTCCTTCTCAGCCTTGTCATATTGATTGTTTTGAGTTTCTAGAACATCTAAATTTACTGGCATCTCTGATTGATTGTTCACTTTTGGCTCTGATGAATAATCAGTCATTGGGTTGCTCATCAATATTCAGTTGATTGCCACACCCTACTCTAGGCTGGAAGCTAGACTGCTAGCGTGGACAAACAATGGTTGTCAGTATTGTCATGGACAAATAATGGTTTTCAGTATTGTAGAAATTGCTCCGCTCAGGTATTGCTGATCTACCAGTACGGCCACTATATACAGGCCTTCTTATGACAACTAGCTTTCCACTTGCAATGAGGAGATGCATACCATGTGTATTTTTTTTTTCTGATTAAACATCACATTCAATATCGACCATAGGAAAATAGTGCTCCAATCAAGGGGTTTAGGATTTGAGATGATTTATTACTCCAATCTGGGGTTTACTTTTTATTAAGAAGAATTATATTTTCTTATTATTAAACATCACATTCGAAGATTGTACTGGTTTTTGTTAACATGTGAGAAATTTAGCAAGGGAACATTTAGATTAACTTTCCGATTTCGAGTTTTGATAAATTGACAAAATTTTGGACCCTTTTCTTTTCTTTGAACCTATATTTAAGGTGATGAATCCTGAATTACTGGTTAGGTTAAAGAGATTATATGTATCTGACATATGGAGATTGCCTTTAGTTACAAAAATAGGTTAACTGGTCTGCTATGTGAAAATAGGAGAAATGTTTTCCTCCAAAATATTATCTATGCTGGCTTAAATATTTAACCATTTCAGATTAAACATATTAATTTCTTTGGATTACATATCCCCCAGATTGGTTTTTGTTAAATCTAATCCATTTCTATATGCCTATATATATATAGCTTATTTCGCTTATGATGCAACAGGGGCAAGCACCACACTGGTTCTCATCGACATCCATGCAATTTACTCCATTGTAATTGTTGGGCATTCTGAGGTTTCCCTTATCACTTTTCTGTCAGATATAGCACTTATAATTCAGTGTACAATAATGGCTATCTGATAGGATTATTTCATCTGTTTTAGTAATCATCACTAATTTTCCTATACCACTTCTCTTGACTGGTAAGCTATCTAATTAAATTTTGTTGTGCCCTACTATTTGATATATTGCGAGCTGATGATAAAAATGCAACAACATATCATGATCAACCTTTTCTGATCTTTAGCTTGAATACATCCACTGTTTACATGTAGACATTATTGGCTTATTAGCCATGAAAGAAAACCATGACAAGATCATTTACTAAATATTTGAATTAGAGTAGAGATAAATATGAGATGAACCATTAGATTTTGATTTAAAATGAGTCTTAATTCTGAACTATAAAAGAGATTTCTTTTATAGATACGTGCGTGCCGCACGTGCCTTTCCGCTAGTATCTATAATACTCTCTTATTTTTCATTTTCTATCTTTTTTTCTTCCTTAGTTTACTTTTTGTCTTCTCTCTCCATCTTATCTTCTCCATGGGATCCTTCGCTGCCACATGTAACTTCTCACCGTGGTGACGCCCCAGCCCCAGCGACTCACCCTGGACACCCCCCCCCCCCCCGGGTACTACCACACCATCCCTCCCACACTTTGGGCTCTTAGAGGCTGCCAAGTGGTATCCTTCGGAGCTCACTATGCTGTTATCCTACTCCGCCCCTTCACACAGGCCTTGCCCGTCTTGGGAGCAAACTGAACTACGGCCGCGCTAGGGCCCACAACAGCATTTAAAGCTACTATTTTCAGCTTCTTCTCTCTTCACGCTAATCCAGCTCTTCCACACTACAGCGGAGCACGGAGGTGGGTTGGGGGAGAGCATTTGGTACAACTCCACATTGGTACGATCGCACGCAAAGCTGCTTACGGAGTTAGAAAATAAATAAAGAGAGTGGAGGCACAAATCATTTTTTAGGTATTAAACACGAATTTGTAATGCTTAAGTCTGCGGACTCTAGTTCGATTGATGGACTAGTACACGCAATCACAGAAACAAAGCTAAAACCAGAAAAGCTGCAATATGGAAAGAGAAAAAGAGATGAATGAAAAAGTCGTTGAATTTTTCTTACCTGAAATGTGATTCTGAAGGCTTTTGTTTGGCAGATATTCCAAGCAAACCAACCTTTCTGTCTTCTCGGCAAAACATAATGTCCCTTCATGTGGTACACACATTTGTTGTGTTTCACAGCAATATCCGATACAACGTACTATGTTTGGGTGTTTAGCCACCATAAGACGGTAAACCTCATTTTGAAATTGTCCATCCTGCAGCGCAGGCGCGCACGCGGTCATCTTCACAGCAACTACTTCTCCATTGTCCAGCACTCCCTGTTGTGTGAATACATGGACATGAGGATATTCATCCGTTCATTAAATGAGGGTGCATATATATACTTTTCCTTGTTTCAGAAGGTCGGGAATTAGTTTACCTTATAAACAATTGCAAAGCCACCTCTGCCAAGCTCTCTCTTCTGAGAAGTCATCGGTGATATGTCTTAAATATTGTAATGATAGATAGCGTGGTGGTTCGGCTTTTGTGTCTTGTGGTATGATGCCGTGCAGGTTCTCAAGCTTGCTAGATGCATTGCCCATTTCTTATCATTTTCTGATAACACAGGGACACATGACACTCGGTCACTAATATCAGATCGATCAAGCGTATTATCTATTGTCTCATAAAGTGCAAAAAAAATAAAAAGGTCATGATGCATGGTGAAAAACTAGGCTGTTTGATATTGGCATGGTCGCATGGAATCCCTGAGGCCCCTTGTTCCTTTCATCCCAAAACAAGGGAGTGGAATTAGAGGGGACTGAGAGAACAAGGTCTGATCGGTTGAAACGTTCGGGGTTAATCCTTTCATATTTGTCCTGACCATTTGTAATTTTTTTTTTCAATTCAAAAAATCCAGAAACAAAAGGAACTAGCTTGCTGTTTGGTTCCTAAGACTGTAACGCAATGGAAATGAAATTTGTTCAAATGGTATGTGTTGCTAGCATCCACAGCTTTAATTTGTTTCCATTTATGTTTACCAATGCTACAGACAAACAGCACCCAGGATAAAGGAAAAGGAGCGATATACAAATAGAAGCCGTTTATTCTTCCGCTTGTCAGCAACTCAGCACTCAGTTCGGTGGCCAACCGCTTTCTAATCCTTGCCGGTGCTCAGTTCGAATCTAACTATCAGCCCTTAGCTCGGAGGGACAATGACCATGAGTCTCCTGTTGGAGCGATTTTCATAGAGATGAGGTGAGATACACCCAACTATTTTCATATATAGATAGATGGCCATGAGCTCTCTCCTGTTCGGCTGCAATCTTTCACAATCGATGCTGCTGCCAGCGGATGCCGCTGCTGGAAATATATAAAACTAGGAAGATGCAGCGGCAGCGATGTCTAAAAGGGCAGCCAAACAGTTATGAAAAAATTCTAAAAAAAACAAATAATACTCGTAAGGGCAACAGATCTGAGAGATAAGATCAAAGGGTGTCCATCTGACACCCCGATTCAATTCTTTTTGAGAAGAAACGCTACACTAGCGGTCTGAAATTTTACCTGACGAACTCCAGCAGCCAGAGCAGCGCTTCAGTCGCGAGTATCAACCTCCCCCATGACCAGCGACTGTCGGAAAATGGATCACTGGAATATGGGGTGATAAAGTCCATAGCGGTTGTCGCTTCTTGCATGTCGTTTCTTCTTGAAAAGCATCTGGTACGCATTCGAGACCACACGAGTAACTGCCACCCCGAAACGGACAAAAGGTACTCCAACTAATCCTCTGTTCCTGTAGCAACTTTTATTTTTTAAAATAATAAAAAACAGGTTCCGGAACAGGACGTACTCCCTCCGTTCCAGAAAGCTTGCAACTCTGGGTTGCGTCTTGGAATAAAGTAGCTCACGTTTAACCAAATTTCTAGCTAATACTATTTATATTTATGACTTCAAATTAATTTATTAAAAAAATACATTTCATAAGGAATCTAATGATATTTGTTTGATAACATGAATATTAATAATTTTTTATCTATAATTAATCAAACTTGAGATACTAAACCATGGTACTGTTCTAGAATTGCATGTTTTTTTGGAATGGAGGGAGTACAAACATTTGTGAATGAAATGAAATCACCAAGATGATGAACAAGAGAGAGGGATTTTGAGACTCTGAAGCGCCACTCGCGGGAAACCGTTTCACAGATTCACACTTCGTTCACAGGCAGGTCCATGTGGGGGAGTAAAAAACAAGGGGAAGGTCACAGGCAGGTCCGCATAGGCGACGCAGCCACGCGGGTCACAGGGGTTTATCTCTATCCATCTCGGTGGACAATTAAATGAGTTTTTTTTATCTTTTGTGTATAGCTAATATAATACTTCATGTGTCTTATGAATTATAAGTTTCCAACTTTTTTAAGATTCTAAGTATTTTATTAAGTTTGACCAAATTAAATAATAAAATAATGACATTTATAATATTAAATAAGTATATTAGATGTTTTCTTAGTATAACTATTTGATATCGTAAATTGTTATATTTTTAAAAAAAATTGGTCAAACTGAGATTTTTTGACACTCCAAAAATTGAATAATTAATAATTTAGAATGGAGGGAGTAGTTGTTATTATAGTCAACAGTTTTACCTTTTTATTTGGAGAAGAGAGGAAAATCATGCTTAAGACCTGTTCACCTGATCTCCAGGCAAGTTGGTTCATGCATGTAGACACAATAGGAGAAGTTTTTTTCAAAAAGATTGATGGGCCCGTTCATTTCACTGAAGAGCCCGGTTGAAAATTATTGTTTACTGATTTGTTGTGAGAGAAAAGCATTATACCATGGCTTTATTTCTCACAAGCTAATGATCAGCTCAAGCATGAGAAATATAGCGATTGCATAGAATTTCATAGAATGGACACAAGATACACTACTTCATCTAGGATATATAAAGATGAAAATGAACTACGAAATTTGAGTGGAACATTTCAAAGAATTATAGTGGAGCTGTTGAAATGTACTATTGGCACAACTGAAATACACAGTTAGTACATTGAATTTGCATTGCTATAACAATCCCACATGTAAGGTCAAACATATCAAGTTAAATTTAATATATCCCATCGTATATATTCCAAAAAAAGGAGCCTTTCTTCTATCTCCATAAAACATGTCCCTTTATGTTTCACTAGCAAATGTACCCATGTGTTACCATCGGAGAAAAACATTATAAATGTATTGAAATAGATAAGAGTCATCATTGAATAAATCTCTGAATAAATCATCCAGATGACCGCTTAACAAACTACTAGTATGAGTGTTCCGTTGACAGATTTGCTACTACATGTCCACCTAAATGGAGAAAGCCTCCACAGCGATTGTATGTTTGTTTTTGTTCTCAGTCATTTTCATGGCTTCTCTTATCCTTTAGAGCTTCAATATCAGAAGACATGTTTCTCAAAAGATGGTAGGTAAATCATGTAAAATTAAACCAATTGATATGAGATTCATGCTTTCCAAATAAGTCCGTAGGAGGTTTCTAACTGAGTTTGGTCAGATGACTTGAGTAGCACTTCTCAGTTCTTAAGTTCAACTCCTCATAGCAAATTTTCTGGTCTTCTACATTAATGCACTAGCAGTGAACTGTCGTAAGCAACCCCAATGGGCAGAGGGGAAAATATAGAAATTAGAGAAGAGGTTCGCAGAAATGAAACTTTCAAAAACATTGAATCTCATGTTAGAGATCCTCCAAATTCCTAGGCAACAAGCCCATTCCTTTGTTCGAAATGACGTTTATATGATAATTTCATTTGTGTCTATGTCATGATCGAACGATTGAAATTACTTATTGGAGTCAACTATAAGTCTACATACACACTCAAATGGTTGAACCCAGAGCATCAATTTCATACCATTGAACTATGGTGGAGCCAACTATAAGTCTATAACCTTCGTTTCTATTCTAATTAGGAAAAAATCTACTTTTCCTCCCCCAATTTTTGTGAAAGTTCGTTTTTGCTCCCCGAACTCCAAATCCAGGCAAATCGACTCCTTCAACTTTTCAATCCGCGCACTTTACCTCCCCCCGGAGCGGCATTGAAGGCAGTTTTGTCTTTTTTTTTATTTCAGCTGAATCTTAAAAATCATAGTAAATCACAGAACAATCATAAAATAAAAGAATTCAATTTTATTGGACCCCATATGAGTTGATCTACACGTGAATATATAATATGATATACTTTAGTTCAAAATTTTTGTTGTAGATTTAGAAAAACATAGATCTAAATAAATAAGCCTCGATTGGACCCCATATCGGTGGTGATGTCAGCGGTGACGATAGTCGTCGTCCGTGTTTGTGACTCTGCGTGCGCGAGAGAGATTTGGCTTCATCTTCGTCCTCATCGTCGTGGTCACACACTCCTCGCGACATTGGTGCGCCGACTGTACCTGAGGGCACAGCAGGCCGGCACTGCAGCGGCACCAGAACCGGGAGCGTAGGCAGCCCACATTGCCATTTGGCCGCCGGGTGTAGGCGAGGGGGTAGTCGTCGTGTCAACTCCCCCGCTGTACCCCGGCGGCCACTACTGACACCGTGAAGACTTCGGCGCGGTCTCCTGCAGGGTTGACCTCGCCACGGCGCGTCACGATGACCTAGAGAAGCGTTATGCTACCGACGGCTCCTCCTCCACTGACCACCACCATCGCCGAGATGCTAAGTTAGCTTGCTGTATTGCTCGGGTTGTGATGATGCATCATTAATAATTCTTTTTCCCTATGCATTTTCTCTTAGTTTATGTTATTGTAGTGAGACTTTCTGATTGCAATTCAGTAAAGATTCTCCGGAAATGGCATGGTTCATTACTATAGAATATAACAGTTGGAAAAGTGCAAGGACTAACCCTCTTGCTTGTGTTTATGTTCTTCAGGATAATGTCAGTTATCATCACGTACGTTGAGTGACAGTTATATGATGAGACCTTTTGCTGTTGGAGAGTGCCTAAATTTGATTGCACGAATTACATAACCTGACAATGATATACTAAATTGACCTAGTAAAGATTGCATGATCTTGATTTAGTTATAAGTAATGTGGTTAGTCCGTAATGTATCTTCAGGAAGGCCCCATCAGGACAACAGAGCTTATAAAAGAAACCGAGGAACTTGTATCACGAACAGAAAGGTACTCAGAGAGCTCTTTTGTTCCTAGAAAGATTAGTTCTAGATCAGTGCTAGGTCAAAACAAAAGACTGGTATTGGGGGAGGAAAAGTAGACTTTTTCCTTCTAGTTATAAATAAGCCCTCACAGAAGACTGTGGTATTGGAACTGGAGTAATTAGATGCCATGAATCCTATCAAAACAAAATAAATTAATCTCTGAGATGAGACTATTTGTGGTTCTATATCAACCAACACTGAGCTCTGCAAGACTGCAACCATGTTGCCTACACAAGGTAATCAGGTTTCCTCCAGCAGATCCAGACTCTGCTGCAGTCCTGACAGTTGGGGTCGCTAGCTGCCTTAACTAAAAGAGAACAAAAAAACACCATGTATTATTTACACAATACTTCATCTATTAGGCTTCTTTAAGATTTTTTATATAAAGAAAGGAAAGAAGAAAAGTTGCCTTCCTCCAAGATGATGGGGCATTGCAGCGTCTGATTCAGACTGCCTCAGGAGTGTGGACTGAACTTGAAGTAAAGGAATTTTCTTCTGGAATTCGTTTTTCTGTCACAAAGAGGAACTCTGATCTGGTTCTGGTCTGTATGTGCTTTGGAAGTTTGCAACTCCATTTTGATGAAACTTGCAAAGACTCCTCTAGTGCTAACAAAATTAATGGTACCTGGGTTGTCATTTGCAAGGATGTGTGGATGCTCGGAGTAAATTTTACTGTCTCATATTTCAGTATTTGTGTAAAGAAAAACCTTGGAGCCACTAGGAGCCTAAGACATCAAAAAATTAGAGCAGCTAAGACAATGGACATGGAACAAACAAGAGCTGAAAGAAACGTGATGCTAGATACAAATCCTACGTGGGCCTCATCTCCACAGTGATGAGGACATCACTTCTACAGATACAACCACACAACCTACGGCTATAGTACCATCCACTCCACCACCTGAAGCTAGGCCAGCAGTTCATAAATTTTACACAAGAAGAGACCGGAATGTGGTTGTGATTAGAAATCAAGGTGCTGAAAGCTTGACTAGGAACAAGAATTGAAGATGCTAAGCAGATGTTTAACCTATACATGGATGATGTCACTGCACGTGTCATTACTGATGATGACATCAGCGCCTAGGTCATCGTATATTGTATAGTAAGTAGTAAGTCAAATTGAATTTTGATCTCTTTTCTTAATCATGAAGAAAGGAGTTGTCAAGTTCAATTTAGAACCTACATAGAGATATTTTTGTAAACAACTCAACTTGAGTTGTTTTGACACCTCAACTTGAGTTGTCTTGACAACTCAACTTGAGCTATCATAATATTGTAGCCTATAAAAGGAGGGGTACCTCCATATGTAAGGTTAGGTTTTGTTGTGTTGAAGTTTAGCAATAGCTACTTTCTTGTGTATTCACGCGTGTCGGCTAGACCGCCTGTTTTACAATCAATAGAACCTCACATATTCAGACTTGAGCATCTAATTTTCTACTTGCAATTATAGATTGCTTTTATCTTGTTCTTGCTCGTTCTTCGGTTGCTTGCAGGAACAAAGACCTTCGTGGTCAGGTTGATCGTGCTCCGGCAAGATCAATCACACTCCGGAGTTGGTGTATCGGTTGCTAAGACGCAACACCCCTATTGGCTATTGTAGTCGGGCCGTCAACGTCGATTCCACCCCAAATCGAAGTTACCCTCCTCTCGCCGAAAGATCGGTACCACACCCTTTGTTCCATCATTTGGTATCGAGAGACCGGTTGATCGGTGAGATTCGGGTTTTTAATAGTTGTAGTGTTCTTTTTACCTATGTTCCAGAAAAAGCCAAAAAAAGAGTTTGCCAACCCTATCCAAACCATTTTGGGCCTACTTTGCAATCTCTTTTCAGTTTTATGCTTTGTTGAATCTCTGGTTTGCATTGTCATGTTAAGGTTGCTGGTCATAGTTTCAAGTTTCTAAGGAGAGACATTTGAAAGAAAGAGAGAGCTAGTCATAGTTCTTCAGGCTTCTAGTTGAGATCTATCTTAAAAAAGAAAGAAGAGACGGTAAATTTGTCTTTGGCAACTTTAGTGTGAAAGCTAAAAAGGAAGAGCAACTGATAGATAGCTGTCCAGCTGCAAGTGCTAGGCTGCAGTAAATTCAGCACTAGAGTTAAAAAAAAAAAGAAAAAGGGAAAGAAAGAAAAGAGTCATATTTTGAATATAACAGCAAGTGTTCATTTGTTTTGCTGTTCTACTTTTGTTTTTCCTTGCCAAAACTAAGCTAATCATGACCTGTGCTTCAGTTACACTTCTAAAAAAACAAAAAAAAAAAAAGAAGAGAGAAAGAATATATAAAACAAAAAAAAGAAGGAGAAGTGGTAGCCTTGTTGCAGGTTTGCAACCCTTTTTTCCATCCCTTATCTTCTAAGCTTGGTAGCTATTTTTAGTCTACTCGAGGGCCAGCAAATCTTAACTAGGACTTTGAACAGATTTTCAACTTTGCATTTGCTGATCTGATTTTGCCTAATCCTTGCTACATAAATAAACCTACCCTAGCCCCACAGAATTAGCAACCCTTGCACAAGTGTTTACCAAGGCATTGATACATCCAATCTCTTGAAATATTTTGATCTTACCGGTGGACATCACCTCTTGTTTGCTTGGTAAGAACTTGTAAGTACTTGGTAAGAGTTTTAGTGTGAGCGTCTTTGAGTTTCCACTTTCCACATCCTAGTAGTTGGTAGGAACATATAATCTTGTTGTATTGTTTGTTGTTTGTTGCTAACAACGGCAGGTCAGGAGGATGAACCCCTCAGACCAAAGACCCAAGCAACCAGGGATTACTTGGCACGCTTGCTGAATGAACATACTGAAAACATCACAAAGGTGGTGAACGAGACCAGAGAGCTTTGAACAGCACCAACACAATCGTCACAGCCCTCGATTCTCGCATAGTGCAACTTGAACAAGCACAATTATCTTCTGCCGCAACGTCTCATGCTGCTACTGACAACTATACTGCAGATACTGAATTAGATGATGTGGACCATTCGCATCGACGCCACCGCCGTCGCCGAGAGGTACGAGACCGTGATGATCCTCTACTGAAAATAAAATTTTCCATACCTTCTTTTGCTAGTAAATATGATCCTGATGCATGTCTCACTTGGGAAATGGCCATAGAACAGAAATTTGAGTGTTATGATATTCTTGATAATAAAAGAATTAGAGCTGCCACTAGTGAGTTTATTGATTTTGCATCTATTTGGTGGCAAGAATATTGTCGTACAAATAGGGATGTTCCTGCTACCTGGGAGGGTATGAAGAGAGTTATGAGAGCCCGTTTTGTACCTTCATATTATTTTTGTGATTTATTAAATAAATTGCAATGCTTGAAACAAGGTAAAAATACTATAGAAGAGTATTATCAGGAATTGCAAATTGGTATGCTATGTTGTGGGTTAGATGAAACACCGGAAGCTAAGATGGCTAGATTTTTCGGGGAGGGGGTTTAACAGGGAAATTCAAACCATACTGGATTATAAAGAATATAATTCTATCACTCGTTTATTTCACCTTGCTTGTAAGGCTGAAAGAGAAGTGCTGGACCGGCAAAGGACAAGGGGTCCTTCTGGAGTTATTTCTACAGGTTGGCCAAATCAAAGGCAAGCAAAGACGCTCGCAACTTCCTCCAGCCGCACACCTGCACCAAGAATCTCCAATAACCATGTTCAGTCTACTTCCTCTACTACACCTACATGTGCTCCTGAAGCAAGCAAGAACACAGCACCAGCCCCTGCTCCAAGTGCCTCTTCAAGTAATTCAACCGAAAGATCACGAGATACACAATGCCTTCGCTGTAAGGGCTATGGACACATGATGCGGGACTGTCCTAGTGAAAGCTCTTGTTTGGTTTTGATAATTGATGACATACCTAGTTGCTAATGGCTTTGCTAAGTGAATATAGAAGATAAGCAACTTAGGTGATGATGGAGCTTGGAGATCATGGTGATGGACATGGTGGACTTGGTGCATGGTCGAGTTTCGAGGAGAAAAGAGAAGGCCCATGAAGATCAAGGCAAAGGTATAACTTGATAGGGCTTTTCCGGTTTAGTCATCGAGACACCATAGAGGGTGTGATCACATTTAGGATACATAGCCAACTATCAAGAGGGGAAGTCTCAGTTATCACGTCGGTTAAGTGCCTCTAGGTCTAATTCATGAGCATATGCATTTCGATTCTAGAGCACTAACTCTTGCCTTGGAAAATGATTGAGAAAATGCTAACACACATGCACATGGTGATGTACACTTGGTGGTGTTAGCACATTTGCAAAGGTGGTGGTGTTTGCAGGGGTTGAGATGGGTTTGGGTCCTCTCGGAAGAATGGAATGCCTATTTTCTATTGCACCGGATGCAAATTCTTGGTGAAATCATGCTAACTCTCGAGCACAAGATGGTACACTTGTTGGCTAGCATGTTTGTGCAAAGGTCGATGAGAAAGCGACAACGAGGCAACAAAACAGCTACGGATGCAGCGTCGGACGCACGTGGTGGCAGCGTCGTACGCCGGCTCCGTTCGGCCCATTGGTCTGGTGGCTGCTCGGCTGAAGCGATCGTCGGATCGTCCGACGTGATTGCGTCAGACGCAGGGTCTCTAGACTCTAGCGTCTGGTGCTCGCTGGCTTCGCCCAAGCAGCTGGTGATGTGGCCCCTAGGCGGACGCGTCCGGCGCACGCCGGATGCTATCCAGAGAGCCCTGCAGCGGGCTGGATCGCCGGACACGGGCGTCGGACGCAGGAGGAACAGCGCCGGAAGCCAGGTGTTTGAACAGGACGGTTCAATGGCTACTTCGGGCGACGCTCAGCTATTCACGTCGGACGCGTCCGATGGTGGAGCGACTGGCGCGTCCGGTGCGTGCGTTTCAGCTGTTTCAAGGGTAACGGTTGGTTTTTGGAGGGGGCTCTCTAAATAGAGGTTGGCCAGCCTTGGTAGGTATCTCTTGCCCATTCTAACACACTTGAGCATTCTTTGAGCTAGAGAGACTCCCTCCCACTCATCTCTTTGCTTGATCATCGGATTCTAAGTGAGATTGAGTGAATCAAGTGCATTGCTTAGTGAATTGCATCTAGAGGCACTTGTTCTTCATGATTGCTGCGGATTTCTTGTTACTCTTGGGTGATTCCCGTCACCCTAGATGGTTTGGAGCAATGTGGAGGTGTTGAGCTCGAGTCGGAGATTGTTCGAGGCCACACCGGTTGAGCTTGTGAGGGGTTCTTGAGCCTTCCCCGCGGGAGATCGCAGTTGGCTACTCTAGTGGATTGCTCGTGGCTCGGAGGATCCCCATCTTGTGTAGATAGTGCGGCACCCAGCTGCGGGTTTGGAGTGGTGATTGCCAATTTAGCGTGCACATTTCTAAGTGGGTGTATTGCCACAACGAGGACTAGCTTGCCGGAAAGCAAGTGAACCTCGGTAAAAAATCATTGTGTCATCTTGATTGCCGAGGTCTCTTTCTACATTGTGTGATTGATTGTGATTGTGGTGATTGGTTCATGTCCTCTACATCGGCGGTATATCAATCCAATCCCTCTCTTGTACTTCCTTTCTAGAATTCCCTTGTGTAGCACTAGTCGATAGCTTAGCTCTCTAGTGTTTGTTAGTGTAACTAGCTTATTCACTAGGAGTAACTTAGTGACCTAGAGTTGTTGGTGTGAATTAGTGATCAGTCTCTTGCTAGAATTGTTTAGGTGGCTTGTATAGTGTAGTCTTGCTAGTGCTAGGTTGCTTCGCCATCTTAAGTACTAATCAGTTTGTTTAGTGCTTTGCAAGAAATTTTTATAGGCTATTCACCCCCTCTAGCCATTTAGGACCTTTCAAGTGGTATCAAAGCTGAGGCACCATTTAATTGAGGCTTAACAACCTACGTTGAAGAAATGGCTCAATTGACGATTCACGTCAACAACACCAAGAAGGCTCTTCCCTTTGATGGCACAAATTATGCATATTGGAAGGTGAGGATGATGGGACACCTAAAGTCAATCAATAGAGAGGTGTGGAAGGTCAACAGACCAAGTTTAAAGTGGCAAATCCAGAGGCACCTACTCCCGTTGAAGAGAGGAAGCTTCAATGCAATGACCTTGCAATTAGTGCTCTTCATGAGGCTCTTGATGACAAGACATTTGAGATTGTGAAGAACATTATGGTTGCTCATGATGCATGGGCAATGCTTGAGGAATCATTTGATGGCACCACAAGTGTGAAGACCGCAAGAGCCTACATGCTACAAGAGAAGTTTTCTAGCTTTAAGATGAAGGATGATGAGAGTGTGCCGGAGATGTTCCGTAGATTGCAAGTCATAGTCAATGAACTCAAGGCACTTGGTGAAGAAGTGAAGGACAACCAATTCTCAACAAAGTTCTTGAGATGCTTGCCCAAGAGGTTTGACACCTTGATCACCATGATGGTCAAGACAACCATGACGGGGAACCCAACTCCAATTCAAGTTCTCCAAGAAATAATGGCCGATGATGAGTTTAGAGAAGATCATGAGAAGGAGGAATTGGTCAACAAGAACAAGAAAAGAGAGTGAGAAGAAGGATGATGACAAGAAGAAGAGTGTGGCATTTAAGGCCACATCATCCAAGAGCAAGGGCAAGAAGAAGCAAGAGTCATCAAGTGAAGAAAGCTCAAGCTTAAGTGAAGAAGAAGAAGAAGCTAATGATGAGTTGAGTGCTCTATTTTTCAAGGTTGGCAAACTCTTAAAGAACAAGAAGAGCTTCTGGGAAGAAGAAAGAAGTCTTCATCCAAGAAGAGTGAACACTCAATGAAGTGTTTCTAGTGTCATAGCAAGGACCATCTCATTGCCAAATGTCCTTATGATGGTGATGATGAAGATGCTATCAAGAAGGAGAGGAAGAAGCAAAAGAAGAAGGAAGAAAAGGGTGAAAGCACCCACAAGAAGAAGAAGAATGAGTCTCACATTGTAACTTGGGATAGTGATGCTTCTACCTCAAGTGATGATGAAGATTATAAGAAGAGCAAGAAGAAGGGCATGCAAGTATTGCAATCCAAGAGAAGATTTCTCTCTTTGACACTCCATCGACATGCTTCATGGCTAAAGCCTCTAAGGTACAAACCAATGATGAGAGTGATCATGATAGTGATAGTGATGATGATGAACCCACTAAGGATGAACTCATCACTATGCTTGATGATTGCAAACATGCTTATAAGGTCACTAGGAAGGAATGCAAGGGCTTGCAAAAGGATAAGCAAAACCTTATGCAAGAACTTGATGAACTTAGAGCATCTTATGAGAGTCTAATGGAAGACCATAAGAAGCTTCAAAAGGCTCACTCAAAGCTTGAAAAAGCTCATTCCTCTCTAGTTGAGCAACATGATAACATGCCACCTCAAGTTGAAAAGTGGAAACATGTGACAAGGGCTTAACTTGTGATATCATTGATGAATCTTTTTATAAGCCTATTGTTGTTGCTCCAACTAACCCTTCTTGTAGCACATCCACTTCTAGCTCATCTAGTAGTGATGGTTTTACTTATGAATCCACACTAGTGGTTGAGAATGAAATTCTCAAGAAGAAGGTAAAAGAGCTCAATCACACCTTAGCTAAGACTTATGGTGGCGAGGACCACTTGCTTATGTGCTTGGGTAGCCAAAGGGCTTATCTCCATAAGGAGGGATTGGGCTATATTCCCAAGAAAGGCAAGGCCACTTTTGCTCCTCACAAGACTAGTTTTATGAAGAACAATGGTAGCTATTGCAAGAGTTGCAAGCAAGTTGGTCACCTAGAGCAAAAGTGCATGAACAAGCATTCTAATGCTAATGTATCCTTATTTAAGCTTAATTCTTTCTATATGCTTACTAAGGGTACTAATGGTGTTCATGCTAAGTTCATTGGTGCACCATAGATGGGCTCAAGGAAGAAAGCCATTTGGGTACCAAAGAGCTTAGTCACTAACCTTGGAGGACCCAAGCAAGTTTGGGTACCTAAAAAGAATTGATCTTCTCTTGTAGGTCAATTACAAAGCTAGAGGGAGGCATTGGATGCTTGATAGTGGGTGCACTCAACATATGACCAGGGATTCTTGTATGTTCAATATAATTGATACAAGTGATAATGGTGGGTTTGATTCTATCATATTTGGCAACAACAAGAAAGGCAAGGTCAAGGGGGCTTGGTAAAGTGGCTATTTCAAATGACAAGAGCATCTCCAATGTGTTACTAGTTGAGAGCATGGATTTCAATCTATTGTCGATGGCTCAACTTTGTGATCTTGGCTACAAGTGCATCTTTGACAAGGATTGTGTTGAAGTCAAAAGCATGGAAGATTCCAATATCATATTCAAGGGTTTTAGGCATGGAAGCTTGTACTTGGTTGATTTCAATGCTAGTGAAGCTCAACTTTCATCTTGTTTGATTAGCAAGTCTAGCATGGGTTGGTTATGGCATAAAAGGCTTGGTCATGTTGGAATGAAGCAATTGAATAGACTTGTGAAGCATGACTTAGTGAGAGGGTTGAAGGATGTCACCTTTGAGAAAGACAAACCATGTAGTGCATGTCAAGCCAAACAAGTTGGAAGGCCTCATCCTAAGAAGAGTGAGATGAGCACATCAAAGGCATTTGAGCTATTGCACATGGATTTGTTTGGACCAACGACATACACAAGTATTGGTGGCAATAAGTAAGGTTTTGTGATTGTTGATGACTACACAAGATGCACTTGGGTGTTCTTTTTTTTTGACAAGAGCGAAGTCTATGATCTATTCAAATCATTTGTCAAAAGAGTGCAAATGAGTTTGAGGTCACCATCAAGAAGATAAGAAGTGACAATAGAAGTGGGTTCAAGAACACAAGAATTGAAGATTTGTGTGATGAGCTTGGCATTGGGCATCAATTCTCTCCAACCTACACTCCCCAATCAAATGGTGTAGTTGAGAGGAAGAATAGAACCTTGATTGATATGGCTAGATCAATGCTTAGTGAGTACAAAGTAAGCCATAGATTTTGATATGAAGCAATCAACATAGCTTGCTACTATAGCAACCGACTCTATTGCCATGGGAAGCTTGAGAAGACACCATATGAGCTATTGAATGGAAGAAAGCCCAACATTGCATACTTTAGAGTGTTTGGATGCAAATGCTATATTCTCAAGAAAGGCACAAGTTGACCAAATTTGATGAGAAGTGCGATAAAGGGTTCACTTGGTTACTCTACCTCAAGCAAAGCATATAGAGTTTGGAACTTGGCCAAGGGCTTGATGGAAGAAGTTCATGATGTTGAGTTTGATGAAACACAAGGATCTCAAAGTGAAGCTCAAAACCTTAAAGATGTGAGAGGAGATCAATTGTCAAGTGCTATGAGAAACATGAACATTGGTGACATTAGGCCAAGACAAGTTGATGATGATGATATATTAATGACAAGTTAAGAAGTGCATATTGATACAAATCAAGCAAGCTCAAGTGGCACTCATGATGAAGCTCAAGATCAAGTTCAAGCAAGCCCAAGTAATGAATCTCAAGTACTCCAACCATCCAACATAGCAAGAGATCATCCCCTAGATCATATCATTGGTG